>JARTUT010000617.1:0-39354 GCA_030674115.1 Micraspis discolor | reverse complement strand
ATGAATATCCAAAGCATTATGGGACTCAAGAGCAATTTTGTTTTCTTCTGGGCAAATTGGGCATTTTAAATGCTTTAATTGCTTTGGAATAAGATCTTGATTATGAATATGACGAAATTTCACCGAAGCAGAAGCAAATTGTTCTGAACAAATTTGACAACTCAGTTAATCCCTGAAAATTAAAGTTTCCAAATAAATTGGTGGAGTACATTTTCTACAAAATAATAGATAAATACTTACTGTTTTCCGTCCATGATGAAAGATAATAAAAATTGCTTTTACTGCAATTTTCAAATATCAACACGTTGCTAACAAAAATATCCAATAACAGCTTCTAGCAAAAATATAAATTCGAATTAAATAGCTGATTGTCAAAACGAACCGTTGAAAATATGACAAAGAGGGCCTATAGTCCTCTCTGTCATTGACAGCAAGCGCTCGGCATTTCCTGATTGGTCGAGATCTTAGGCATCGGGGTATATATATATATTCTTTTGAACTTTTGGCTTACAATATTTAGTTAGCAAACAATAAAGCATACAGATCAGGGGTTAGTGACGGGGTGTCATACAATTCGGCATATCACATAAAAGCCTAGGGAAAAAACCCCCGTAAAAAAAACCCTGGCTCCCCGCCTAAGTGTAAAAGTAGAAAAATAAGCTGAAATATATTAGGGATTTCTTTCTTCAAGAGTGGTCTTCGATTGATGGAAACAGAGACTTCTTCAAGGTGCCCACATCGAATCTGGAAATAAAAATACAAAAGCAGAACAAAGAACTGAATATCAAAAATACAAAATTTGAAAGAGATAAAGAAAACTTCCTCAAATTAGCCTTTTTGGATTAACTCGATATTGTGAATCAAGGATTTTTTAACATAACAAGCTAAACCGTAAATTTTACAAAGGAGATAATCAATGAATACACAACCTTTTATGGTTCCTCAATCTCAGCACCATAGTCCTTTGTTAGTTTAGAAATATAGTCACCCTTGTCCTTAGAAATACCTTCTATATTCAAATCTAATACACAAAATTTGTGGCCAATCTGCAAGGAGGATTCTTCGAATCGGGTCTTGCGGTCCAAGTGATGATTTTTCAGATCTTCTTATGTTTGAAGTCTGCTATGGAACCCATTCAAAGGGAAATCATCATATATAGTTGAGGAAGGTTGTGATATAACACTTATTTCATTGAAAAAATAGCAGAGGAAAAATTATCAACTGACATTCATTATGACTTATGTCATAATAATAATCAGGGTAAAATTAATGTATGCTCGTTTTATACGAGCATCGATTTCGTAACTAGCTGCTGTAATTGTCAAAATCACAACTGAATGATAACCGACAATGTCCCCATCGTCATCATGTAATTCATTTGTTTTCTATGTTTAATGGCATAACTTTCTCTTTTTACACGAAATAAGCATCCGATCATTTCGTATACAGGCGTTTTCATCTATAACGCTTCTTATTGGAGAAACTTTCCCACGATATTCAACTGCTAGTCTATATATGGAAAAGGTACAAAAATTGACACTGTTATAAACTTCTCTTAACATATTTTCATTGTTCCACCTACAATAAGATGTTCTTAAACGATTATATTTCGAATAAGCTGAAGTCGCATACTATAACTCCCCCAGAAGTCGCAAAGTTCCCCCTCGAGAAGATTTCCAATGTTTCATTGCAACACAGCGTGGTGACTACGAGTTCGTTCAACATATTCTGTAAGGTTTGTATCTGCGCTTCACGGTCCATTTGAGTAATTTGAACTTCACTCCAACCGTGAATAATGGCGGAGTCGGATGGAATTATCACATTCAGAATAAAGAACAGAGAAAAATTTGCAGCATAAATTTTACTGAAATTTCCAGTAAGGTGTCTCCAACAATTACGAAACTTTCTGGTGGTGCGCCACGGATATCGCGTCTGCCGTGCAGGCTGGCCCCAAAAGTTTTTTCAATTTCATCAAGGAATAAATCGAGCTCGGACAGTTCAGATTAAATTAATGGAACTCAAATCAGATCGTTATCAAAATCATATCAATGATTTGAATTTATTTTAACAGATTATGAGTTAGAATGTTGGAAAGCACTGTGGTGATTTCAGGAGTTTAGCGCACTCGTCTGAGCGATTCAATCTTACAACAAATAGAAAAATACATTGAAGATGTTTAATTATGGAAAAAAATTGAAAATTGAATTTCGTAGAAAAGGACCTGGGCTTACGAGAAATCTACTTTCTGAAAACGATGCCTGATATAGAATTCATTCTAGTCTTCTTTAGAATTCTAAGATAAACAATAATAAAAATGTGTAAATCTGCTAACAGGGGATCAGGAGAGTATACGCTCTTGCACTAAAGTCGTTTGCCGGACTCTGGAACGGTGTGATACTGAAACAACCGACACAATGTGTGAACTATACTGTAAATAAAAATTTAGAAAGCACTGCGTTATTTTAGATGGCGCTCTTGAAACACTACTAGTAATTATCCAATTCTTCAGGAATTGTATCTACGTCATTATTATTATTTCATCATTTGGGTCCGATGTTAACAGTTTTTTAATGTAGAATGGTTCAATGGAGAATTATACATAATTATATTGTAATACTTGGAACCAAACAATAATAATCAGCCAGTCGACCAACATTGATGGCAATGTACTACAAACTTCAAGTGTAATATAATGATGTATCATCAAATTTATGATTCAACAAAGAGTGTGTGAACGTAAATTAGTTCTGAACTACCTCAAATTGATGTTAAGTGTCTATAATTCCACAACTAATAGGATTCGTCCCAGGATCGAAAAACTACTCTGGCTTACTGAAGAAATAAAGAATCATTTCCAAGTAATAGATAACATTATATTTAGAATGTGTTCAAAATGAAGTCCGACATATTATAAAATATCGAGTTCGATTGCTTAGAAGATAAAATAAAAGACAAGATCAGCGAATTTTCCAGAATCAAATGTAATTCACTCTACAGAAGGGTCACCAAACTTCAATTAGAAGCTAGAGTCAACTGAGAGTCCGTGAGTTGCAGAAGTGTTTTATAGACTTCCCTTCATTTCGTTGACAACATTTATGTATCAAGTTGAAATAGGTGAGTTTAATTTCACAAAAAAAAAAAGTTCTTGAGTTATTCGTTATACACAGTATTCAACTGTCTGGAAAATAGTGGTTGTATTTGTACTGTTACGTTTTTCCTCAGCGAAATAGAAAAAGCAATACAAGTCCTTTTTCAAACTAATTTATATTCACACTTAACTAACAATTATCAATAATTTATATACACAATTTATCTACAGAATTTCACTAGGAACACCTGTTTATTCGTCGGCAAGTTCTATCCATCAATGAATCCATGAATCGGCTTCAGTCATATCCGGCGCTGTTTTCTAGAAGTTACCAGAAAGATGCTTCACATTCCAGATCAATCGTAGCGGCCTCTTTTATGTCCCATAAATATGCCACCATTAATCGTTTTTTATGTGACAGCTTTAAGGCGAGCGGTCCCTTTACCGCTTTCTTGATCCCTTTGTCGGCGCATGAAGCGGAACTCCTCTGTTGTCGTGGTAGTCATTAAAAGGTTCATATTCGGTTTTGTTACAGTACAATTATTTATTTTCTTTCCTATATTTACGTTTCTAAATGTGTACGTGAAAATTCACGTACGCACACCCGCTTGACGATCTTCTGAAACTGGTTGACCGTGATGACTCTCTTCTTATATGCGTGCGTAAATCCCGTATACACTCCACCAGATACATTTCGCTGATCGCCAAGGAAATTGCTTCTTATATTAATTTTTTTTCTACAGAAACCTTCGAAATATTCACGTGTTCCTGTCCGCTGTTGTTTCCTCTTACGAATTCCTTATGACCGCGACCTTCCCATCTGTACTAAGTCTTCAATAAAGGCCCATTGAGGTGGAAAGTCCAAGTGTCATCCCTTTCCTCCACCCTAATTATCCTTCATAATGTCGCGTAATTGTATCACTTGCAGAAAGCAGATAAGGGCATCTCAGCAATCTATTGCTTGCGTAAAATGTCTAAAATATTATCATACAGAGTGCATTAGGATATCCGGTGGTGGAATTGGATTTTCGTTCGAAATTGACGATAAATGGGTCTATCCTATCTGTAATTCGTAGGAGAGGAGATTACATAGTCATTCTGTCGGTTCCCGTTAGTCTACCCTGCCCAATTCTCAGCTGCCTCAACAGCCTTCTTCCGAAGATGGTAACATACCAATTACCACGCAGCATTTCAACACTCTTCTCGTAACAATTCAAAGGGTCGCAACTGGTGTTAAGCGCATCGAAAAACGCCAAGACGACCTCTTCAAACAACTGACGATTTACACTTCTAGAATCAGTGAGCATGGTGATATGCTATTCAAGCATCAGAATGCTATCGATGGCTGTCAGGTTGGAGATTGTCCGTTTACAACAGGCCACCTCGACATTGTGCGGTGAGATGGCGGCTGTTCGTTTGAAACTAGATGCTGTTCCGTTCACTACTGATTCTTCCCATCCTTCGGACCACGATACGATAGAGATTCTGAAACGAGTAAGAAAATCTCACAATCCCATTATATGCAACGTTCCTGAAAACGCCTAGACCTCAGTCGACACTGCCAGTATGAGGGATATTAAAGAACACATTCAGCATGGTGGTAGCAACACTCTCATTGATTCAACTCGTCTATGATCCAAAGATAATAGAAAACCAAGGTGGATTCGAGCTACTTCTTCATCCCCTAAGTATGAAGCAGCTATTTTGAGGAATAAATCCAAGCTGAAGGTACACCAAATCTTTCTTCATATGTTCAATTCATGATAATAAGACAAAAACGCAAGTATCTGCCTTTAATTCTCTTTGAGTTGAGTTGAGGCCTGTTAGCAGACTAGCGAATCCGATCTAACTATAATATATATATGCAAGGTACCCCAACCATAGTTCGTGACGTGTTACTGCCTCCTGAAAAAACTGATCACCTGATTTAGCCGCTGCTTCACACCAACATACAATCACTTTCATCCATATTTTCGGAATTTTCCTCCTTATTCCGACTACAGAAACGTTTCATTATATTGATAACTGAGTGTTGACTGTTCCATCTATTCCAAATAACGCATTTCACATACCAAATCACACCCTCTATCGAGACGATAGCATTACTACACCTGGTAACAGGGGAGTCTGCGTCCACTTAAACTAGGATATCACTTCTGCATTCAAGGTGTGGAAGATCCATAAAGATTTGGATTGCATCAATAATGTTTTTTTCGAAATATCCAGACTAAACTTTTCACTTTTCATCGGATGCATTTTCCGACAATATCCTTGCCCTGAAGATACTGAGTTTGCTGCTTTCCTGTCCGAGAGCTCTAAGAAATACAAAAACTTTTTCATAGCTGGAGACCATGCTCTCCATCATTCCCGTATGCCGAACTTATGATCAGTGGTCTCCAACAGGAAGGGCCTAGTTCCATCTTTGCTCGATTTGTTTATCACTTCTGATTCCAACATCATCTCCGAAATCACCTGCTATAAGGTTGTCCTATCCACCCAAATCCAGCTCAGCACTGCATAAACAGAGTAAACTGAGACGTAGTATTAACTTCGAACAAGCCCGCAAGTTACTATTGCGCTTTGACTGATATTCCATTCTCTTTTCATAACCGTCCATGGAGGATGCCTCGGGGATGTTCACCGATATAACAATGTTGTTTTATCTACTTGTAATACTTTCTATGTGGAAAAATTCAAGTTTTTACGTCTTTACATTCGATTTCAAAGAAAGACTTACATCTAAAGGACTACAAAAATCAATTGGTTCAAGAATTGAAGGATGCGGACAATTCTAATCGACTGAATTTTGCGAACGAAATGCTGCAGCGATTTAACAACTTCAACAACATAGAGTTTATTGTCGGTACTAGGCAGTGGAGAATCCGGGACGAATGCATAAACGACCCCTGCATAGCCCAAAAGTCTAGGAAAAACTTTCCGCAAGTACAAAATGTTCCGGTATTTGGCGGTTATGTTTCTCGCATGGGCTGACCAAGAAATATCCTCAGTTATCACCAGCTCGAGATCAACGTGCTGTGCAGCTGAGACTAAACATTTGCCATCGATCAAATATTAGTTACGTGGATTGTGACGGCACCATTGGCTAAACCGGTTCAGGTCATACTGCAGAATTTGCGGAAAGCGAGCATCATTGAAGAGTTTGATGTCATCATAATATTGGGATAAGAAGGATGAGAATAAACCGGGCAGATCTGATACGTACGCCAAAAACAGGATCGGACCCAAAACAGAACCCAGCGAAATAAATACCTACAAACAATAAACAAACACAGCCAGTCCAAAACCATACCTCCCACACCAAGATGTGCAAGCTTAAACAACAAACGGCGAAAGTAACACGATCGAAGGCTCGGGAGAGGTCCACATAGATCATATCAACAGGCACTCCCCAATCGACAGACTTGATCCAATGTTGGAGACCTTCCAGAAGACATGTGATAACTGATCGTTCCGGCAAAAAAACCATGCTGTTGTCCCCTTTCTTAAAGACTGGAGTGACATTTGACATTTTCCAAGCTGATGGCAACTAACAGGTATGTAATGATAACCGGATGGTTATGGGTAATGACAGACTTGCAGCGTACCTCTTCAGAATTTGCGCTGAGATATCATCCAAACCTGGTGCAGTAGATTGATCCAACCGAGACAGAACGCAACGGCCATGATTTGGATAATACCATCTTTTCCATATAATTCTCCAGTTCATATGTTAAAAATAAACAATCAACTTTTTTATTGCTCATAAATATTTTGTGTTTTATTGAACTATTATTGAAATATTCATTACCCTTTCTGGACACCTTGTAATATAACTCAAAATCTGAACTGAAACCCGCCAAAACTTCAGGTGTTTCAAAATCAGTTATAAAAATTGGCAGAAACTTTGAGACTAGATGGAAGGAACATCTGAAATCAGATAAACAGCCCGCAGCTATTAATCATATCTTGACTGAAAAGCATCATATGGATACCGTTAATTTCAAAATCCCCCAAAGATGAGAGAAAGGCCTGAAATTAAATTTGCTTGAATCATAGGTCTCATCCTAAGTTAATGAAAACAAAACCAAATATGGACATATTTATTGCTACATTGAGTGCCGCTCGAATCTATTTTTCAGGTAGAACTCAGATTAATTTAATCATTATGAAAGATCCATCCAGTTTACTAACCCTTTGTTGGTAAACAACATTGGAAATCTCATTGCTTCAGGAAATTTATTGTTTTTCGTATCAGTGCCATTATTATAGAGTGTGTCTTAATTATTGTTAAATTCAATGATGTATTAGGTGGTGTTTGGGCCATTATCTTTAATGCTGTTGTGTTGTGAATGTAATTCCTTTGTTCACATACTGCTTTGGCTAATTTCATTTAACTATTTCCTTTGTTCACATAATGCTTTGTTTAACTTGATATAACTAATTCCTTTGTTCACATACTGCTTTGTCTAATTTCATATAACTATTTCCTTTGTTCACATAATGCTTTGTTCACTTCATATAACTATTTCCTTTGTTCACATACTACTTTGTGTAATTTCATATAACTCTTTCCTTTGCTCACATAATGTTTTGTTTGATTCATATTACTCTATTTCCTTTGTTCACCTGTTTTGGTTGTTCTTGTGATGTTTTGTTCACTTTATATAATTCTACTTGTGTCATAAGAAACAAACCCCTTATAGCATGTGATTCCATTGTCTCCGATATTACTACTCTTGGAGTTCAGGTGTCTACCATAACAATGAATGCCTTATTTTCAGCTTTCTACAATGTGTTACTGGAGGGTAATAGATCAATTTTATTTACTGTACACTATGGTACAATACGAATTACCAATCGTTCTGAGGGCCTGGACCTGTGATTAGACTGGAACATATGGAGACCTCCACTAGTGGTAGTACTAGTATGGTTGATATGGAATAATGGATGTAACCAGTGTACGTAGTACCATGGTGTTATATCGAAGGTTAACGTTGTTAAGTTATCCCTGTCTCATGTAATCATTATGTATATCTCGTACTGTTGTAATTGGTCATTTTACTGTGTAATGTACTGGCCTTACTATTCATGGTTATTGTTGTGTATATTTCGTACTGTGTTAACTTATTCTTCTTACTGTCGTGATGTATCTTCTTGTTGTCGTTATGTATATTTCATTCGGTTGATTATGTAGATTCTCTGCTTTCATTATTTATATTACTTATTATCGTTTACCTATACCTGTTTCTGTTATTTATGTCCATAATGCATTCTGGTTCTTATTATTTACTCGTGATGGATATTCTATCAAGATTTGTTGTTTATTTATGCTATAATTTCTTACTGCTATCTATTTATCTATATGCTCGTATTACATGATATTTCATTTAGGGGTCTCGAGATTGTGGACCATTCCTATACTGTTGTATGAGATTTCTTAGGTTCCTAGATCGAAGGCCTTGAAAGGCCGGTTCCAAAGCCTTAAGGCAGGGACCGTTACCATCATGGGCTATAAGGTATGAGAGAATATACTTTTTTCAATCAACCGCGAAACTTTCTGTCATTTTTTCAGAGCCGCCGCTGGAACTCCATGACCTTCCCCTTGTTCCCAAATCCTTAGCTCATACAATGTTATAGTTATGGCTCACATACCCTGGGGCCGTGACCATGACGATGGTCATAATTAGTCGTTTACCTCTTTACCATGATTATTATCCTTGTTGCCTTATTGAAGTATATGATTGCAATGATTATTAATTCTTGTGGTACTATTGAGGTTGCCCTATTTACCATGTCTACTTTACTCTTGTATTATAGAAGTTGCTCTGATAATCATGATTACCGTCTGTGCTGTATTGTTATAGTTTCTTTTCCAGAATTGTTATACCCACCTTCACAAACTGTTAATATCTCATCATTCAGTTTTAAACAAGTGCCCTAAAATCACCTAACATAAGGGGTTTTATGCCTGAGGCTTTCCCCTTCATTTTTTTCGACCCGTAATAAAGAGCTGATTGTTTGGGTCTAACCATTGTGTTTTATTTACCATCTTTGTTTCCCAATTATTTTCACTGATCTCAATTATCACGAACTTGAATTATTACGTAAACATAACGTAGAGTCCTACCCTTGCTAGAAGATCACATTAAATGGCCAAGTCTTTGTATCTGGAATCATTCAGATGTGTCGTAGTTAGTTTTAAAATTATTATTTGTCATTCTTTTCGAAAGAAAAAGTGGCAAATGTTACAACACATTCTGCCATTTTATAAAATGAACCATTCGCAGAGTCTACCATAAGTCTTAAAGTTACTCGAAAAAAAACATCTCTTAAATAGCTTTTTTCACTGTCGATAATCTGGTTGAGTCTTTCCCTGAAGTTATTCAATATTCTTGAGTCATTTCAGATGGAATAGCTGCAACCTTTTGAATAATTGCTTCTGTCAGGGCCTGTAAAAATTTTGGACGTTGTTTATAACCAGGAAATGACTCAAAGAGTAATGAATAACTTCAGGGAAAGACTCAAACAGTGTATCGACAGTGAAGAAAGCCATGTAAGGAATATTATAGTAAGACTAGAGGTAGATCCTAACGATGCTATATTTTATAAAATGGCAGATTGTGTACTTTTTCATAATATAAATAAAAATGTCCTACCATAGTTGGATTTGTCTTTATTAGCTCCCCTTAGTTTTTTTTTTCCGGACCCTCTATTTCGCCATTTAGAATAACGATGGTGCTCTTGCAAAATGACTGGACTGCTTGAAATTCCTTGGTATCAAAATCGATGGACATCCAAAGTGGGATGCATACATAGATGCAATATGTTAACATCACCACAGTTCCTACTTTGCAGTGAATCGAGTTGCTTCTTTAATTATGAGTATTTAGTATAGTTCAGTATTTATTCACCTATCGTATAGCATCCTCTTGTGGGGAAATTCGTCGACCATTGATAGAGTTTTCATTCTCCAGAAAAGAATTTTGCGTATGACAGTTAATGTACCGGCACGGACCTCATGTAGAGTAATTTTCATGGAGAATAGGATACTGGCACTTACTTCCATTTTCATTATCAACTGTTTGGTATTTGTTGAGAAAAATAAGACCTGTTTTTTGAAACTCTCGAGTTTTCATTCCTGAAATATAAAGAATGAGAGAATACTATAAGTTTTAAAACATAAAACAGCAAAATTTGAAAGGTCACCAGAATATCACTGCACTTGGATATTCAACTATTTCCCAAATAATATTAGGTCATTTACTGTGGATATTTTAAAAAAAGTTGTCAAGTGGTAACTTCTGCAGAAATATTACTTCAATGATGATCCAGAAACAGAATCAATATACTGTTAATATTATCATTAATACATATAAATACTTTGCAAGTTATACCTAATATTCGAAAATTCTAATTTTTGGCAGGTTTGAAAATACCCTGTACAATGTGTACTGAAATTGTGTATCTGAAATAGACTGACAAAAAGTTCCGAGACACGATTCACTTTTTAGCCATAATTGTAAATTATCAGTACAGTGAAGTATATGCATAAAATTTATTTCATTTCAGTATATTTCTTCAATTATCACTCAGAAAATGTGATATAAGAAATTAGTGTCCCACTTAGATTCGAACCAGAACCTCCAGCTGGAGAATTATCAGCCTCATGCTTTCATGCTCCACCCCAAGGAAGCTTGATATCACTCACAAGAATCACACAGAGAAATACTAACGAGTAATCGAGTAATTATTACAATTTTGAATGAACAACATATGTAATCGTTTGATAAAAATGCAATGTAAAAATTTATTGTTGTATTTCGAAAAAATGTTTATTGCTCCGAAACTAAAGTTGTTGATAATAATGGGTAAGAACAATTATTGACATTTAAAATTTTGCATTAAATAAATACAGTTCAGTCAATCTGTACATTTGGTGCGAAAATAATTACATGAAAAACACTTTTTGAAAATGATGTAACTTTAGCGCCACCTACTTTGTAGCGCTTTTAAAACTCAAAAAAAGTAGTCGTGCAACATTGTATGCATCGTACAGAAAATGACAAAAAAAAATGTAGATCGTTGCGATACATTTTTGTTATTTGCAATTCAATAACAAAGTTTTGGCGCTTATCAATGCATACAATTTTTCATGAGAAAATGTTGTTCTTTTGCAAAAGTTTAATTTTAAAAAAACCGCTAACATTTCAGCGAGGCCATCGCAAAGGTAGCTTAGTTACACCATTTTCAACAAGTGTACCAAATTTCATCGAGCGGGTAATTATACCGTCAAAACGATTTATTTTTCGACAGATTGACTGAACTATACCTAGTTTATCGTTATTAGGTCATTAGTCTCTGAACTACCGTCAATAAAAATATCAATAGTAACGAATGTCATTGAGTTCCTCACCAACCAAGGAAAATCAATTCAAACCACATTGAAAGATATGTTATTCATTTACGGAGACTCTGGCTCTGGTAAACTATGTGGCATAACCTCCTTAAGCAAGGCAGTGACTCACATGAACACAATCAGGGTCCAGCATGGCTGATTGAGGCGACCACTCTGGTAATTATTCAAACAGTGGACAAAATGATATTGAAAAATGTCCATGTGAAGAAAAAAAATTCGCAAGAATGAGTTTCACTACAACCATTTTTAAAATTCTTCACGATCAATTTGGCATCACTCAAAACTGAGTGAAAGATGGGTGCCAAGAATGCTCACGGCGCATCAAAAACAATAGAGCGTGGACTGTTCTCGCAAGTTTTTGGATATCTGTAGTGAAGAGATCAGCTATTGACTCGAATTATTACTTGTGATGAAACTTGGGTCCATCATTACGAACCTGAATCCAAACAGGACTCTATACAGTGGCACACAAAGGGAACACTACCACCCAAGAAGTTTAAGGTGTCACTGTCAGTGAGGAAAATCATGGCAACAGTCTTTTGGGACTCAGAAGGGATTGGATTTCAAAGACGAAGGTGTATCCATAACCGCAGAATACTAGATTTCAATTCAAGAGCGGTTGAAAGAAGTCATCAATGAAGAAAGGAGGGGAAAATTGACCAGAGGTGTCCTTCTTGTGCACGCCAAAGCTCCTGTGCACAAGACTCGCGTTGCGATAGCTGCACTGCAGAAAGTGGGGTTCGAAACTTTCGCACACCAACCTAGCAGTCTTAACCGGGCTCCCTGTCATTATTACCTTTTCCCAAATCTGCTAAAAGAACTTCTTGGAAAGAAATTTTCAGGTGATGAAGAAGTAAAAGATGCAGTTTTGCGTATTTTCAGATAAAGAGGAAAGAAATTTTTCCAAATGGATAAATTTGTTAATTGAAAGATTCGAAAATTGTAAGTGAATATATTGAAAGGAAAAGTAATCTTATATTTTCATTTCTATTTCTTACTTCCCATTCCACGAACCTATAAACATCTCCCGTACTAGGGTCGATTCGGTTCGATAACGAACTTGTCCGAGATATTCATTCCTCGAGGCAACCCTGAAAATTTCATCCCTTTATCTCATTCCGTGCGTACGTAATCGTGCCTACCATTGGATGGACAGAATTGACTTGATGAGAGAATTCAAACAAACCGATTGATACTACTTTCACCGAAATATTCAATATCATTGTCAATAACCTATTCTGACATAATTAAAATTATTTGTTTAAACATCAACAATATGGAACTATTACATACTTAAACTTTCACCATTCACATCAACCAAATTGTAATTTTTCACCAAACTGTGGATTCTGCCAACGTCTGGATCGAAGAAACAAGAACGAAAAACCTTCATTTTGGTGAAAAATTGTAATTTAGGTGGATGAATTGTTTTTCCAATTTAGTATACTTTTTAGACAGTCTTTATTTTTACAAGTTTAAGTATGTATTAGTTCTATATTGTTGATGTTTAAACAAATAATTTAAATTATGTCAAAATAGGTTATTGATAAGGACACCTCATGGTAGGTCTCATGGTGGTTTTTCTAAATTCCAACCATGCTATTTAATCCTGATGAAGAGCCCAACCATAGGCTTGAAATATAGACTAGATAATAAAATGTTGTGTTCTTATTATATATTGTGGAGATGTGATTTCTAAAATTAGGGTTGAAATCGAATCACCTAAAGAACATCCCTGCAAAAGGTCCCGTCCTCACGTCAGTGCGTTGCTGATTTTTTTATGTGTCGAAAGAGGAACTTGAAAACGAGTTCGTAAATCCCACTTAATTCTTATTCCAGTGAAGACACCTTTCCCAAGACGTACTAACTAGGTTATCTCTCAGAATTTATACTCTACCCCACGTAGAAATTATATGCAAAACAGGAGATTCCCCGACTTAACTGGGCTGTAGCACTGGGCAATAAATATAAATTTAGGTGGAATAAATTTCGGAATATTATGGCTCCAAGTTATGTAGTTCTAAATTGAAATTCTTAGCGAGTGTATATGAGCCATTAGAATTCTAGAGCACCTTGCCATTGAGTCTTCGAGCATAAGGCAAATATCAAAAAGAAGTTTCGGAGGAAAAAATAATGAATGTTGAAAATCACTGACGTCACGTCTGGTAATTTGGCTGGCTTCCTATTTACATGTTACGGTTTTGTTGGCTAGGAATTTCTGATTATGGAACTAGTATAGAATTATTATTTGGGCAATATCCATCATCTCTCATTGTTTGTCTTCCCAATATTTCAAGGTGAAAATTAGCTTTCAGAACAAGTTCAGAAAATTTTTCCATTTTCACTAATAAATTTCAAATATACAGACTAAGAAAACTAAAAAAAATTTTCAGTAACCTATGATTTGAATACTTCTTCGAGTTATTTCGATATGTTCGCTTATCTTCTAAGGATATAATAGATGTTTCGTTCAATTTCATCAGGTGATTTTCATCCACAGCATGTTGGACTAACTTGGCTCTATCGGTGTCTATTACTTTACAGACCTTCTGATACTCTTTTATTCTCAATTTCAAGGGACGTTTTTTTTTTTTTATTGCATGTATGAGATACCAAGACAATGCAGAAGACCTTAAATCGGAGAAATAAAACGCCCCTTGAAAGTGAGAATAAAAGAACATCTAACATCAATCGTATGATGGATACATATGGGAGATTTTTTGATCATTCTGATCTCTTTAATTTGAAATTTTGGTTATTCAAGAGAATGCTGAAGAAAGAACCATCATAGTATTGCTGATGTATTGTTTTGCTTTGGTAAATCATGAATTGTTAATTGAAGTATATTGATTATTTGTGTATATACAGGGTGTCCACTATAACAGGTGCCAAACTTTAGTAGGTGATAGTGCAAATCATTCGCAACAAAAAATGTCCTGAACACTTTTTCGAATAGTTGATGGTTATCGAGTTATTCAACACTTCTTGGTTTTTCGGAATTTTTTGCTTTCCCCTTTAAAAACAAGAATATCTCTGTTATTCTTACAGCTACATCAAATCTGACCATATCATCGCAAAGGGCAGTAAAGGTGCTATAAAATAGGTAGTTACTTATGTTAAAAAAATGTTTCATACCGGGTGTTGTAAAAGGGTATATGTAAAAATTGAAAAGAGTGCAAACTTAGTGGTATTTTCTTGTTAGGTGGACCATTGAAAATTGGTGAATAAGTAGTTGTTTTTTTTTCTGAGAAAAACTAGTACATGTAATAGGATTTCAAACGGTATATCAACTTTTCACTTAACTTTTTGTTTTTCCAACAATATTACGGTTTCAAGTCAGAAAAACATACAAATCAGAAACGCAAATTATATGATAATCCATTTCAAAACATTGTAGGTTCAAAACAGTTATAAATATTATTAATAGTAACATAAAAACAGCTAAGTTGTGAACAAAAGTTTGAGGAGGAGGCGGGTTGGAGGGTGTGTTGGTGCGTATCTGGCGGCCCCACAGGGGCCGTCGGAAATGAGTACCACGAATGAAACATGAACATGAACAATATGGCAGAATTTAATCTTGAGCTAAGCAAACTTGACATTTGCATGGGTTCGAAGATATGCAAATTAATTAAAATTTGACAAAACTTATTATTAAGTAAACTTAAGAAAAAGATCATGTACTTTAACGAATTAATTCGACTTATACGCATCTACAAAAAAAAAATATTACTGTTTTCTCAAGTATTGAATATCGGGAGAGGGCGGCTATTCGGGCCGGTAATACTTCCCGATCGCCTTAAATCTAATGAATTCACAAATTTCCTAAATAATAACGTAGTTGACATTCTTGAAGATATTTCCATAGCGGATAGATATGAACTTTATTTTCAACTGGACGGATGCCCTGCCCATAATAGTCGAATTGTGAGGGACTGGATGAATCAATGCTTTGGGGAGAAATGGATTGGAAGATATGGTCCCTTGAGATGGCCACCTAGAAGCCCCGATCTTACCCCATTAGACTTTTATGTTTGGGGCACTTTGAAATAAAATGTGTATAAAAATCGCATTAAT
This sequence comes from Micraspis discolor, assembly GCA_030674115.1. Lineage (NCBI taxonomy): Eukaryota > Metazoa > Arthropoda > Insecta > Coleoptera > Coccinellidae > Micraspis > Micraspis discolor. The sequence continues at coordinate 23,776 of JARTUT010000617.1, read as the reverse complement.
GATCGCGAAGAACTAATCAACAGAATTAAGGAATGTTGTGATACAATGCGTCGAAAACGTAATGAACTTCGAAAAGTGGTGTATTGTGTGCGAAAAAGATGTATAAAGAGCATTGAGCAAAGGGGTAGGCGATTTAAACAGTTTTTAATTCGGTTTTGCAATAACATTGATTTTTACGTTCATTCAGTTTCATTCAAAGTTTGTTTAATGTTTTTATGTTACTATTAATGATATTTATGACTGTTTTGAACCAACAATGCTTTGAAATGAATTGTAATAAAATTTGCTTTTCTGAATTTTATGTTTTTCTGACTTAAAATAGTGATATGGTTGGAAAAACAAAAAGTTAAGTGAAAAGTTGATATACAGTTTAAAAGCCTATTACATGTACTAGTTTTTCTCAGAAAAAAAAACACTACTTATTAACCAATTTTCAATGGTACAGCTAACAAGAAAATACCACTAAGTTTGCACTCTTTTCAATTTTTATATTTACCCTTCTACAACACCCGGTATAAAACATTTTTTTAACATTAGTAAGTACCTATTTTATAACGTGTTTACTGCCCTTTCTGATGATATGATCAGATTTGATGTAGCTGTAAGAATAACAGAGATATTCTTGTTTTTAAAGGGGAAAGCAAAAAATTTCGAAAAACCAAGAAGTGTTAAATAACTCGATAACTATCATCTTTTCGAAAAAGTGTTCAGAACATTTTTTCTTGCAAATAACTTGTACTATCACTTACTGAAGTTTGGCACCTATTATAGTAGACACCCAGTATATACAGGGTGTTCCTACATTGAACGTAAAAACGAAAAGGGGAGATTCCTTAAGTGAATTTAAGAAAAAAAAGTCTCATGAACATGGGGTCCCAAACGTTTCGTTTCCGAGATACATCGAGTGTTGAAGTTTGAATTTTTTTTGAAGTTTTTTTCTCATAGTATTTACACTTCACAAGATATTCAACTGAAATTTGGCATAGATATTACATTTGAGAGTTCTCACCACGTGGCATGGCAATTTCGATAGAAAATCTACAGGGTGATATTTTTTCTGGAACACTGCCACCTTTTCTTCTGCAGAACTTTTTTTTGGTGAGCAACTGTTAATTTGAAAATATGTAAAAAGAAGCTTTTTTTGGTCCTTCTTGAGCCACATATTTTCGAACCGCGTTTTCAAAATATTGCGATCAAGCATTTTGGAATTTTTTCATTTAGTTTTTTTTTTCATTTGCATTTATTTCAATCTGTCGATATTCACCTAACCTCAAAAACTTGACAAGATATCGAACACATTAATAAATTCTGTAATCACGGATAAATTTCTGCGCATGTTATAGAATTTAGCTTTCAATACATTCATTTTTCATTTTCATTACATAGACAACTCTTCCTTTGTTTATCTGATCTATGTTCATAACCTTTATTCAAAACATAAACAAAGATAGACATTCTTGTTTTTGTTTATTTTCATCATTTGTTTATTTTCAACTCGATTTTCAATTCAATAGATTCAATCTTAATCATTTACTTTATTGATTTATTTAGTTCTTTTCAATCGGTTAGTCTAATTACTATTTTTTCAAAATTACTCAAAACAAAATTAATATTGTTTTCTGCAGTATACCTTGAATAATAATAATGACGACAAAATTGAAACAACCCAAAGCTTGTCGTCAAATTGTTATTGATGATCTCGAGGAAATTCTGAATTTAGCACAATTCGCTGTCACTGATGAAAGTCTCCACGTAAGATTCAAATTAAGATGTGAAATACTTGAGGATATTCTCGTGGACTTTCAAAATTTACACACTTCAATTGTCTCTATGATTGTATCTTCCGAAGAACCGGATTTGAACACTGAGAAGGTTATTCGAACAGCCTTTATGGATAATTATTACACCATCAGAACGACTTATGTTAATTTATTTCCTTTAGTAAACATTCCAGTAAAAAACCAAGACAGTTGCTCTATCAGTTCGCCAAATGTTAAACATCCAAAGACAGTACTGAAGTCGCTTTCGTCCGGTGCAGTGGACTTTTCATCGCAGTAAATTTCTCGTTAATATACAAATTCGAACTCTTGTGAAAAAGTGACTATTTTCGTTTGAGTGCTTGGACACGTTGATTCAGCCGTACTGTGAAACCAGGTAGGCAAATGTCAGTGCTCCAGCATTCGATTTTCTTTCGAGTCATTTTTTTCTTATTGTCAGAATTTCATTATTAATTTTCTATTTCGTTTTCGTTTAACTTTCAAAGGCCCTTGTCGTGCTAAAGCGAAAAAAATATATACATATATACATCAACATACGTCATAACTATTGGAGAGGTAATGGACATAATTTAACCACTGATCTCTGCAGTACACCTTGAGTAGTCCGAACAGTAGCTACTCTAGCTATTTTATCAGCGCCAGGATGCAACTTCTCAATGCGTCCAAGTCGCCAGCGCAATGGAGGGAGTTGATCATCTTTTATCAAGACAAGTGCACCTATTGAATAAGGAAGGCGAGTCACTATTGAACCACTTTTTCGTTGTTGCAGTGTGTTCAGGTATTCTAAATTCCATCTTTTCCAAAACTCCTGATGGATACGAGTTAAAAGCTGCCAACGCGATAATCGACCGATAGATAGGTGAGATAAATTTGGTTCAGGAATAGCAGTTAATGGAGCCAAAGTAAGAAAATGTCCTGGTGTCAGTGCAGATATGTCATTCGGATCATTACTAAGCGGACATAGGGGGCGAGAATTGAGCACAGATTCAATCTGTGTGAGGACTGTATAAAACTCCTGTATGACCTGTTGAGACAGAAGGAACTGTAAAGTCTGGGCACCTGGATGCAGATATATTTTGTGGAAATGCTGAATAAGGAGCTCAGTAAGACGATGAGATGAAGGAAGCAAAGCTGGGTGTTTGTGATCATAAGCCAGACCAGAAAAAGACAGACGACCGCCCACCCTGAGAACACCATCTTCTCCAACAAATGGATTCAATTTTCGAAGTAACCTAGATATGGGACTTCCCGAGATGAGACCATCGATCCGTTCCCCGAACACAACCCGTTGAACCTGTTTTATAATGAAGAAAAGTGCATCCTTGAGAGGAACTGCGGAAAATCTATATATCCTAGGAGCCTTAGAGTTCTTCATGAAGTGAACAAATCTGAAAATGTGAGCTACCATAAAATCAGACCAAGCAAAAATGTCGTCCATTGTAAAGGCTGACTGGTAAACAGAGGAAACCACATTAATAAGTTTTGACAATAAGAGACAAGCACACAATTCCAGTCGTGGAAGTGAAATTCTCTTCAATGGGGAGACCTTTGATTTACCACATACGAAAGAGATGTCAACGGAGCCGCCATAATTGAAAAAACTGAAATATACCACGGCTGCGTAACCACGCTCACTACTATCTTCGAAACCATGAAGTTCGCAACGATAAAATGGTTTCGATGCATCGAAGTATCTTTAATTTACCCAATTCGGTTAATTCGGATTTACACTGATTCCAGCGACGGCTGACATCGTCTGGAAGTGTATCATCCCACTGCAAACCTAATGTCCAAAGATGCTGGATCAAATGTTTAGCAAGAAAAGTAAATGGAGAAAGGAACCCCAAAGGGTCGAAAATTCGAGAAAGTTCGGAAAGTATGGTACGCTTGGTACATACCTGCTCAGTGGTTTCTGCAAGATAAGAAAATTCGTCCGACGAAGGAAACCACCTCAAACCGAGAATTTTGACTATCGGATCTATATCAAAATCCAAAAAATGGTGATATTGATGATCCAGAGGTATGGATGGAGAAAACCGCCACAATATTCTTTGAAAGTTTCGATGTGAATTTTGAACTAATATTTGACGATACATTTGTTTGATATCAACTGTGAAAACGAACCGATGAACACGAAGGTTCATCAAAATGACAATAATATCCTTTTTGTAATTTAGGACCTATCAATAGAGCATCATTTAAAGATAAATGACCGGGTACATGAGCTGACGCATCGAAAAGAACCCTCAACTTTGTGGATGGACTGTTTGGTTTAATTATACAATGGTGAGGGATATAGAAAGCATTTTCACAATCCGAACTGGTAGAAATCAATGACATATGATCTTTTTCTAAATATTCCTTCATGAAAGTAGAGTATTCCTTGTATATATTCTGGTTTTTAATAAGTTTACGTTCAAGGGATAAAAAACGACGTAGTGCGAGAGAATATGTGTCACCGAATGAAAGTGTTGACTGATCAGGTTTAAATGGTAATGCCACAGTGTACCGTCCAGATGTATTTCTAGAATAGTTCTGAGTGTATAAGTTCTCACAAAATTGATCTTCTGGTGATACAATGACATTCTCTGAAACTTCTTCAAGTTCCCAGAATCTTTTCAACGAGGAGTTCAAACCTGATTCAGATAATGACAAATGAAAATTGTTAACTGATATGTTAGGTGATTGAATCATTCCCATGAAAACCCAACCAAATAATGTCTCAAGTGCTGTTGGATCCAAACCGTTACCCTCGATACGACCCGGTCGAATTATTAAAGAGAATATATCCGCTCCCAGGAGAAGGTCTATTGATTTCGGAATAGAAAAGTTCGGTTCTGCTAACTTCTTGTTATAGACACAATTCCAAAACGAATGATTTACGAAAGAACTCGGCATTTCCGCACAAATCTTCGGAATCACGACGGCATCGAATGTAAAAGATGGATTTATTTGACCTGATGGGCGAATAGTACATTCAGTGCTGCAATGAGCAGAAGATGAGCTTTCACAAATTCCATTTATCGAAAATGAAGCATCACAAATTTTCAAGCCTAATCTATTTACACACGATTGAGTTATAATATTTATTTGAGAGCCTCCATCTAACAGAACTCGGACCTTCTGATATCTACCCCAAGCATCACGAATTTCGACCTCAGCGGTTGCTAAGAGAACGGTAGAATTTGAAGAAACATTCGTTAAAACCTGAGCTGAGCCTGAATCCGATGAATTTGCAGCATTGAAATGAAACGTCTCTGATGAAGAATCATTATCCGCATTATTGCGCATGTGTAACAGGGTATGATGCTTTCCGTTGCAAACACGACAATTTGACTTTGAAGAACAATTGTTAATCTTATGTCCAGAATGGAGGCAATTGATACACCAATTTTTGTTCTTCACAGTCTTGAACCGATCTTGAATAGTTTGTTCTAAAAATGATGGACATTTGTAAATATTATGAGCTAACTTGCAATAATTACAGGTTATACGTTTCTTGAATGATTCAGTTTCCGTTTGAACGAGAAGAGTCGAATTTCTTTTATTCATTGAGAGAGAACTAGATTTCAAAACTTGAGAATTCGAAACTGAATGAGTTTTCGACGGAAGAGAAAGAGCTACTGCCTCCAAGGCTATACACTGATTTGTCAGGAAATTTCGGAAATTGACAAACGACGGAATATCGGTTGAACATTCTTGTAATTCAAAACGTTTGATCGTTGCTGAATCTAATTTCTGAATGAGAATGTGAAATAAAACAAAGTCCCACTGGTCAACGAGTAAACCTAAATTTCTTAATACCGATAAGTTCTCCGCAAAAACTTCTAGAATTCGCCTAAGGTCTTTAGCTGAATCACCCTGTAGCTTTGGAACATTACAGATTTACTTCCAACAAGTATTAGCGAGAAGTCTTTTATTTTGATATCTTTCCGCCAATGTCTGAAAAGCACTTTCATAATTTTCAGCAGTCAATGGAAACCCTTTAACTAAACTTAAAGCATGAGAAGAAAGTGAACTAAGGAGGTATTGAAACTTTTCTATTTGACTCAAGTTAGAATTTTCATGTACCAAACTTTGGAACATATCAAAAAAGTAGGCCACTCTTTATAATTCCCATTGAAAATGGGCAATACTATCTTTGGAAGTTTAACATTTGGCGAACTGATAGAGCAACTGTCTTGGTTTTTTACTGGAATGTTTACTACAGGAAATAAATTAACATAAGTCGTTCTGATGGTGTAATAATTATCCATAAAGGCTGTTCGAATAACCTTCTCAGTGTACAATTCCGGTTCTTCGGAAGATACAATCATAGAGACAATTGAATTGTGTAAATTTTGAAAGTCCACGAGAATATCCTCAAGTATTTCACATCTTAATTTGAATCTTACGTGGAGACTTTCATCAGTGACAGCGAATTGTGCTAAATTCAGAATTTCCTCGAGATCATCAATAACAATTTGACGACGAGCTTTGAGTTGTTTCAATTTTGTCGTCATTATTATTATTCAAGGTATACTGCAGAAAACAATATGAATTTTGTTGTGAGTAATTTTGAAAAAGAGTAAATAGACTAACCGATTGAAAAGAACTAAATTAATTAATAAAGTAAATTACGATTGATTCTATTGAATTGAAAATCGAATATTAATTAGAATAATGAAATCAGGAAAATAAACAAAAACAAGAATGTCTATCTTTGTTTATGTTTTGAATAAAGGTTGTGAACATAGATCAGAAAAACAAATGAAGAGTTGTCTATGTTCTGAAAATGAATATTGACCGAATGAAATAAATGCAAATGAAAAAAATATCGAAATGAAAAAAGGTTCCAAAATGCTTGATCGTAATAATTTGAAAACGCGGTTGAAAAAATATGCTTGATCTCAAGAAGGACCAAATGCGGGCACGACAAAATGGCACGACAAGGCCTTTGAAAATTAAACGAAAACGAAAGAGAAAATTAATAATGAAATTCTGACAATAAGAAAAAAAATGACTCGAAAGAAAATCGAATGCTGGAGCACTGACTTTTGGCTACCTGGTTTCACAGTTCGGCTGAATCAACGTGTCCAAGCACTCAAACGAAAATAGTCACTTTTTCACTAGAGTTCGAATTTGTATGATTAACGAGAAATTTAGTGCGAAGAAAAGTCCACTGCACCGGACGAGCGCGGCTTCAGTACCGTCTTTGTTCGACATAGGTCATATGCTCCAACATATGTTACGCGCCCATCTGGAAATGAAGGGAATATACGTGGGCCGCACGAAACGAGCAAGCAACTTGGAATAAAAATGAATGAATTTAACTAATAATAATGAGTTGCAGTAACAGTTCTTATACCAAACTTCTCTCTCGAAATTCTCGTAACTACTCGTATGATAGGAAGGCTAATCGTTTTAAACGTTTGTTTTTTTAAAAAGTGAAGGTGGTTGCATTTGTGGCTATTTATTTTTCTGAATGTAGTTAGACTACTATTTTCATTACGATTTTTATGACTGTCACAACAATAATTTGATCAAAAATTAGAACCTCTACATATTTCTATATCAAAACATGCCAAATTTCACGAATTCCGAAATGACTGATATGCATTTCATGTATGGCCTTGCAAATGGAAATGCAAGAGAAGCTAGGCGTCTTTACATGAAACGCTATTCCAATAGAGTGATACCAAATCATCGAATGTTCTCTAGATATTCACAGGCGTCTTTCAGGGGCTAGATCTTTTTCCACGAAAATAATTAATGTTGGGAGACCACGCAGTGTGAGAACACCACAACTCGAAGAGACATTTATGAACGAAATAGAACAACATCCAAGAACCAGTACAAGAAAAGTTAGTGTACTTTTGAATGCAAGTCATCAAGTTATTTGGCGGATCTTGCTGGATTCTCTGCTATATCCTTATCACATTCAGAGGGCGCAAGCTCTTCTGCCTCGAGATTTCCATCCGAGGATTAGTTTTTGTCAGTGGTACCTCAGTAGACTATTGATGAATCCTTATTTTGATTGCCAAATTCTATTCACTGATGAAGCCTGCTTCTCAAGGACTTTAATTATCAATTTATATTGTGTTTTCATCCATATAATCAAATAATGAAACCATTTTTTCAGGAATTTGGACCTTCAATGTTTTTCGTTAAATTTATTTAAATCATCACCGACGTTTCGGATCAACTTGATCCTTTTTCAAGGCTAAAAACAACAAATTATTTACATAGCAGAATTCACTCCGAAAAGCAAGACTAAGTACCCACCTCAATTTACTACAATTTAACAAACATTTTTGGAAGATAAATCATTTTAAAAGACCAACTTAAAAAGTATAAGAAATTTTCTTTACGAAATACGTTTAACAAGAAGTTAGGTTATAATATAACTGTATGTCAAAATTTAACCTTTTTTGGTCTTTTCCTTTCTTGATGTTTTATGATCAGGATGGGTATCAGACACTGCCTATCAGAGCGCCATCTACATTACGTTAAACCACTTACAGCAAACAATGGAAAAGTCCTCAAAACAGTTCACAACCTACAATTATTCATCAACTATGCAAAAAATCCTACTATATCCAACATATATAAATTACAAAAACAGGGTTTCTTGTTCTCACTAAAATTAACACGTCACAACAGAGATTCTTACCATCTGAAAATGTGCATTATTACAAACTAGCCAACTATTCTCTTACAGTTGATATCAGTTTTCAAAAATATAACTTGCCTATGTTTAGGAAAATTGTCAAATTTTATTAATTTTCAACCATTACTCTCAGTTATACTATTATTAATTATTAAGTTATCATAGATTTTACTCAGATTTTGAGTATCTTCTCTGAAGTTCACAGTATTATGGGTTCTAATATAAATCATTTCACTTATTAACCTTCTGCTATAATGTTGTTCTATGTCTAATATCTTCACATTGCTAAAGTTAAATTTATGTCCTTCTGTATGAGTATGTATCGTCAGTGCTGTTTTATGTGTATTGTCTAGTCTTTTTGAGTCGTTGGTGTGTTGTCTAATCCGTTCTTGAAGTAATTGTTTCGTCTGTCCTATGTAGCATTTATCACAATTGTAACATTCTATTTTATATACTAACTCTGATTGTTTCAAAGGAGGTGTCTTGTCTTTCAACTTGGTAAAAATAGTTTTCTATTATCTACTTTGTTATAAAAGGCAGCTGTGCAATTGTGTTCTTTGAAGATCTTATTGATTTTGTATGATAAACTAGGGTAGAATACCAATTTTGAAAACCTTTCTAATGTTGTCTGTGTTAACTTTGTCATTTGATATGATTGATCTGTGTTATTTTGAGTGACAATTCTTGATGTGGTGTTTAATTGTCTTGTTTTTTTGTTGTAAAAATTGATGCATGTTTTCACATAATGTATTGGATAGTTATTACTTGTCAGTATTCTTTCGACCTTTTTTAAATTATCAACTTTATATTCTTCATCACTCAACGAAATAGCTCTATTAATTAGGTTCATCGCAATGTTTTTCTTTTGTGTGGCACTATGATTAGATAAGAAGTTAATACATCTCCCTGAATTAATGGCTTTAGTGTGCCAGTTCGTTTTGAGTTTGTTTTTATCTCTAATCACAACTATGTCTAAGAATGAAATGCTGGAATTAGTTTCTTTTTCTAAAGTAAATACAATTTTTTGGTGAAATGAGTTGAACACATTTAAAGTTGTTTCGATTTTGTTCTTGGGAACTAAGAGTGCTTCGAAAGTGGTTATTTTTCATTTAACAGTGTACATTACAAGCAAATCGAAGGTGCAGCAATGGGCTCTCCAACAAGCCCCACATTTGCAAACTTAGTAATGCATGCGTTATTTGAGTTTGCGGTCTCAAAATTAGATTTCTTGATTCCTTTAATAAAATTATATGTTGACGATAGCTTACTCTTAGTTCCCAAGAACAAAAGCGAAACAACTTTAAATGTGTTCAACTCATTTCACCAAAAAATTGTATTTACTTTAGAAAAAGAAACTAATTCTAGCATTTCATTCTTAGACATAGTTGTGATTAGAGATAAAAACAAACTCAAAACGAACTGGCACACTAAAGCCATTAATTCAGGGAGATATATTAACTTCTTATCTAATCATAGTGCCACACAAAAGAAAAACATTGCGATGAACCTAATTAATAGAGCTATTTCGTTGAGTGATGAAGAATATAAAGTTGATAATTTAAAAAAGGTCGAAAGAATACTGACAAGTAATAACTATCCAATACATTATGTGAAAACATGCATCAATTTTTACAACAAAAAAACAAGACAATTAAACACCACATCAAGAATTGTCACTCAAAATAACACAGATCATATCAAATGACAAAGTTAACACAGACAACATTAGAAAGGTTTTCAAAATTGGTATTCTACCCTAGTTTATCATACAAAATCAATAAGATCTTCAAAGAACACAATTGTACAGCTGCCTTTATAACAAAGTAGATAATAGAAAATTATTTTTACCAAGTTGAAAGACAAGACACCTCCTTTGAAACAATCAGAGTTAGTATATAAAATAGAATGTTACAATTGTGATAAATGCTACATAGGACAGACGAAACAATTACTTCAAGAACGGATTAGGCAACACACCAACGACTCAAAAAGACTAGACAATACACATAAAACATCACTGACGATACATACTCATACAGAAGGACATAAATTTAACTTTAGCAATGTGAAGATATTAGACATAGAACAACATTATAGCAGAAGGTTAATAAGTGGAATGATTTATATTAGAACCCATAATACTGTGAACTTCAGAGAAGATACTCAAAATCTGAGTAAAATCTATGATAACTTAATAATTAATAATGGTATAACTGAGAGTAATGGTTGAAAATTAATAAAATTTGACAATTTTCCTAAACATAGGCAAGTTATATTTTTGAAAACTGATATCAACTGTAAGAGAATAGTTGGCTAGTTTGTAATAATGCACATTTTCAGATGGTAAAATCTCTGTTGTGACATGTTAATTTTAGTGAGAACAAGAAACCCTGTTTTTGTAATTTATATATGTTGGATATAGTACGATTTTTTGCATAGTTGATGAATAATTGTAGGTTGTGAACTGTTTTGAGGACTATTCCATTGTTTGCTATAAGTGGTTTAACGTAATGTAGATGGCGCTCTGATAGGCAGTGTCTGATACCCATCCTGATCATAAAACATCAAGAAAGGAAAAGACCAAAAAAGGTTAAATTTTGACATACAGTTATATTATAACCTAACTTCTTGTAAAACATATTTCGTAAAGAAAATTTCTTATACTTTTTAAGTTGGTCTTTTAAAATGATTTATCTTCCAAAAATGTTTGTTAAATTGTAGTAAATTGAGGTGGGTACTTAGTCTTGCTTTTCGGAGTGAATTCTGCGATGTAAATATTTTGTTGTTTTTAGCCTTGAAAAAGGATCAAGTTGATCCGAAACGTCGGTGATGATTTAAATAAATTTAACGAAAAACATTGAAGGTCCAAATTCCTGAAAAAATGGTTTCATTATTTAATTATCAAGTTTTCTAATGAACACGTATGGGCTGAGAAGAATCGACATGGATATGTAGAAACCCATGTTCAAGAGCAATTTTCACTAAATGTGTGGGGTGGAAATATTGGTGATGATTTGATTGGTCCTTTCTTCTTGTCAGGTCGACTAACAGGTCATCGTTTTTCAGAAAACGATTTGCCCTTTTTTAGTTTTAATCGTATACTGTTTTTGGGGTTAACCTGTTAGTATTCCTGTTTTCATAAATAAATAAATAAAATAAATAAAGCTTTCCCAAAGTTTAGATACCGATAAATCCAAGTTGGTCCAATATGCTTTAACCATTTTTCCATTGTCTTCTTTGAGGGCTAAGTCCAAAAAATTAATTATGAATGTACAAGGTGAGTCTTTCACCACAGCGTTAATTTTAACCGTAGGTTCTTGAGATCAAAAGAAACACTTTTCTTCTCATACCCTTTTTTCCATATTCAGCTGCGTTAAAAAGTTCTATGAATTTTATGTTTTCACATTGGGCAAACATCCCTCTGTAGTCAAGTTCAGTTTGAATGAAAATTACCTTCCACAGCATCCACTTGTAGGAACAGAATGACGTTGATCACGTCGGGGTCAGCAATGTAGGGTCGGAAGTGTGTCCCTACTTATGCGATCCCTACACACTATTGAACCTGAATCGTTTGAAAACAATATTTTCCCTCTAAGAAATGATTCACTCACTCATGTTTCATCAGATGATTACATCGATTTAATTCCGTTCAACTTCAAATATCTGCAATTTATGTGCTAAGTCAATGTTTCGGTAGATATAATTGAAATGTCATCCGCATATGTGAAATACTTTGAAATGTATTTCATTATGGATCCGTTAGTTCCTTTCTGCTCAATATCATTGATAAAGACAATATTAGAGACAAGGATGATCCCGTAGGAAAACCTTTTTCCCATTTATAAAATTTTTCCTGGAACTGCCGAAAGTTCTGTTCAATTGATAAATTCAGCAATATCCTAATATCTTGCTACAGACTGTATTCAATGTTTTTCTTTGTTCCCACTTAACAGAAAAACATTCGAATAAGCGTAAAAGATTACTGAACACACAGGGTGGCCATTTGAAAACGAAACAGACGAGATTACAGACGAAATATGTATTTTCGATAGAAATGCTCGGACAGGTCGATTTCTATTTCGAGAGACAACTTAAGATGTAGGTTAAGGATGTATAGCGCTTCAACCCTTGCTGCTACAACCCTCACCCCCAAATTTTGAATAGGGAAGATGATGTGAGTGATACTGTAGCGGCACTCCGTCACTGACAGGGGAGTGTGTAGGGATCACTTGGCGGCACCTCATATAACCCCCGCATAGCCTAATTCACAGCGCTTCGGTGGCCCAGAGGTAAGCGCTCAAGTATCACACCGACTAGGTATTAGGTACCGGGTTCAACTCCCGGCGGCTCCCTCAAACTTTCTAAAACCCCTGCGTCTATGGCATGGCGCACACAAGCCATACTGATGAGTCCAAATGTGTGCGCCAGGGACGAAACGCATAAGTAGGGATAACTTACGATCCAACATTGGTGACCCCGACGTGATCAACGTCATTCTGTCCCAACATTGGTGACCTCGACGTGATGGAAACGGATGTCTTTACGACGTATCTTGGAAAAGCAGACGGTTGACGCTTGAGGTATACTCGCTCCCTCTCTGCAACTTCCAACGAAACTCTAGACGCCTTTCCCATTCCGTTCAATATTCATGGTCTGCCGCGGTATTGCGGATCTGCTCAGGTGGACATCACCCGTCCGCACCATACCGTGTGGTGTAGCTCAGCTCAGGTGGCCATCACCCGGCTACACCTACTGACCTTGTAACACGCATTGGTTTCGTTCCTTCGTCACTGGTAAGGGAGTGTGTAGCGGCACTCCGTCACTAACAGGGGAGTGTGTAGGGATCACTTGGCGGCACCTCATATAACCCCCGCATAGCCTAATTCACAGCGCTTCGGTGGCCCAGAGGTAAAGCGCTCAAGTATCACACCGACTAGGTACTAGGTGCCGGGTTCAACTCCCGGCGGCTCCCTCAAACTTTCTAAACCCCTGCGTCTATGGCATGGCGCACACAAGCCATACTGATGAGTCCAAATGTGTGCGCCAGGGACGAAACGCATGAGTAGGGATAATTCTTCTAATTCTTCCGATCCTACAATACCTCATTTGAAAGGTATTTTTATACTGATTTCAGCACAGTAATTGTTGTTTCATTTTATGCATTAGTTCTCGAAATATTCCTAACTAAGTATTTGAAAATGAAGTGGTGTTTTCATGGCACTTGTAGTGTTTTTTTGTGAAAAACCGACATTTTGAGCATCGAAACAACCATGACTGTAACTTCCTTCCTGCAATCCACTGACATAGAAATCTTTAATCAAGATGTCGAACAAACAAAGCGTATAGCGAAGAAGCTCAATCTTGCTGAAACTCAGTCTAAATTATCTTCGATATAATTTGCAGTATTTCCAATAACATGCGGTAACACTTGATCGATAGACATCTCCAAAAACTTCAAATATGTACATATCTCTAATCAGATTACCAGGTAAGAAATTCAAATCGTTAATGATGCCACAGAAATATTCCAGTCTCAATTCGTGAAACGATTTCCGACTTAATTATGATGTTTTTTCTCAGTTGGCTTCAATATGTTTTCATTTTGTTGATAATTGAATTCATATCCTTTTCAAAAAATTGAGAATCGGTAATTTTTTATTTATTACGAACAGATCATAAAGTTGGCTAACTGGTTCTTTGACAAGTGAATTATTTTTAGTTTTGAATCGAGACTTGTTTGTGTTCTAATTCATTGTTCGACTTGGTTTATTCAATTGCAGAGCGGGTGGAAATAATTTCACTTTTTTTCGCAAACAATCAATGTGCGAATAGAACCGAGAATTCTTCAACCAAGAACATTTAGATAAACATGTTAATAGGAAGTATGTTTTGGAATTAGTGTCAAAGTTTCAAGAAACCGGGTCCGTGGCTAATAAAAAACGAAACATGGTAAGAAATGAAGCAGCTGAAGTCGCTGTTCTTGGACAGATTGCTCTGAATGCAATGACGAGTACGAGGCAGCTAGCACATGAATCTGGTTTGACGCGAACTCTAATTGCAAATATTATGAAGCATCATAAATTCCATCCTTACAAAATCCATCTTTCACACGCACTAAACGAAGATAATTTTGACCGTCGTGTTGAATTTTGTGATACAATGAGTGAACGTGTAACTGCTAATCCCAATTATTTTCACAATGTTCGTTTCTCCGATGAGTGTTCGTTCTTTCGAAACGTCACAGTAAATCGACACAATTGTCGTTATTGGGCCGATGCTAATCCGAGATTGTTCAACGAAGTTTATACTCAACAACCAGAAAAACTCAATGGTTGGGCTGGAATATTTGGTGACAACATTGTCGGTCCGTTCTTTTTACCTGGTAATCTTACTGGAGATATGTATTTGGACTTATTGGAAAATCACATTGATCCAATTTTGACGGAAATTATTGAAAACTACTGGAAATTATGTGGAAGATCAGATTGTGTTTCAGCAGGATGGAGCTCCTCCTCACTACGCCTTACCAGTGCGAGAATATCTGGATCAAAGATTTCCAAATCGATGGATTGGAAGAAGGAGTCCCACTGAATGGCCAGCCAGATCGCCAGATCTGTCACCACTAGATTTCTTTCTTTGGGGCCACTTGAAGATTAAAATTTACTCTACACAGCCCGATTCCATAGAAGATTTAAGAAGACGTATAGTGAACGAATGTCGTCAAATCACTCCAGAAATGCTGCAAAATGCGCGCCATCGTTTCGAACAAAACTCATTTCATTGTATGGAAGCTAATGGTGAACAATTTGAATATTTAATTAATTGATGTGAGTTTTTGATAAATTATTCACTTCACTTTGAAAAGTCTTATTTCTTAGATCAATACTTCAAATCGTTCTGATACCGTACAGTTGGAGAATGATTTCAGTGAATAAAACAGCTAGTCGAACATCTGACCCTAGTAGCATTAACACGTACGGTATGACTTCATTTGCCCATTGGTAGATTGTTTGCAATTTCAAACACAAGTACGGAACCCCATCTTCCCTGTTCAAAATTGGTTGTGGGGGTTGTAGCAGCAAGGGTTGAAGCGCTATGCGTCCGTAACTTACATCTTAAGTTGTCTTCCTCGAAACAGAAATCGATCTGTCCGAGCATTTCTATCGAAAAAATTTATTTCGTCTGTAATCTCGTCTGTCGTCGACCAATTGATTTACACGATGCTAACATAAGAACACGTAAACAGAAACAGTGAAATTATAACCCAGTTCAGATTCTTTACCGTTCTATAACAAAATATGTCACGAAATTTCAAGAACCCTCAAGAGAGAGAATATAAAAATAGCTTTCAAAACAACATATAATCTACACGGCCGCTCAGTCAAATGTAAGTACGAAAGACAAATAATTAATATAAAAACGGAATCCACAAACTGAAGTGTAAAACTTGTGGTGCTTTCCATATAGAGAAAACTAATAGGTCTTTGTAGCCAGAACGACTGAATATTCAAGAAACTATAAAGAATAGAGTTCCTTTTGAAACCATTTACACTCAAAGGAACATAATTGTAACAAGAAAGAAGATTGATGACGAGATATTGTTGATGATGGAGAAAGAAGATAATGAAAGAAACCGAAATTGCTTGAAGTTTATATAATAAAAAAAAAATTAAAATATACCAGGTACCCCGGTATGAAATCAGCGTCAACATACAAATGTCTCCGCTAGGGAACATTTGTTGTGAACGAGACTTAATTATTTTTTGTTTGTTTGCTATGATATCAGTGACACATATTTAATATACATCGAATCATTGAACCAACAACTTCATACAGAAAGTAACGATTTGTGAAAAGCATTAATTTTTTGTTTTCATTTGAAGAAAAGTGCTGTAGAGTCGCATCGAATGCTTGTCGAGGCATATGGTGGTCATTCTCTATAAGAAGCAACATGCAAAAGATAGTTTCGACAGTTCAGAAATATTGATTTTGATGTGAGAAATGAAACAAGTTTGAAGACACCGAATTGGAAACGATATTGGATGGATATGATACTTTGAATCAAAAGCACATGGCAGAAATGTTGAATGTTGCACAACAACATGACCGTTTAAGAGCAATGGGAAAGATCCAAGAGTGTGGAAAATGGGTGCCACATGAATTGAATGAAAGACAGACGGAAAGAAAATTGGTTTTGCATCGGATTCTTAATTGCGATGCAAAATGGATTTATTTTAAGAATCCTAAACGGAAAAAATCATGGGTTAATCCGGGACAACCATCAACGTCGACTGCAAAACCAGATCGATTCGGCAAGAAGACAATGCTGTGTGTTTGGTGGGACCTGTAACACCCTCTTTTACCTATTATATATTTTTCGGGCGCCAGCTATTCTTTGCTTATCAGGGAGAATAGCAAACCTACCAAGGTAGCTTCTAGTCGAAGACAGAGTTCGGTTTTATCTAAGCTATTAGCGATAATTTGAGCAATCAAATAGGCAAAAATTTAATATAATTTATTCGGGATATATGTACAGAAAATTCCCTCAGTATGTTGAATAAAAATAACGTAAGTAATCAGCTATATTTCAACAAAATAATAGACTTAAACTGACAGCATGAAATGTGAAAATATATTAATTCGGTATATAATTACAGAAAATCACATCGGTATGTTGAATACAAATTACGTAAGGAATCAACTATATTTCAGCAAAATAACAGATTTAAACTGACAGTATGAAAGGTGAAAATAAATTAATTCGATATATAAATACAGAAAATCACCTCGGTATGTTGAATACAAATAAGGTAAGTAATCAGCTATATTTCAACAAAATAATAGATTTAAACTGACAGCATGAAATGTGGAAATATATTAATTCAGCAAAATAACAGATTTAAACTGACAGTATGAAAGGTGAAAATAAATCAATTCGGTAATCTACTGTAAAAATTTAAACAGAATGCAAGAATTCAGTTATACTTGTGAAAATAACACTTTCTAAGGACATTAACAATTACAAGTGAAATGCATAAAAATGAATTAACTCTAAATCAAAAATCAATCTGGCTGCGAACGCTACTTTCTCGCAAATAGGATGCAACAAATTGTGATTGACGGTAATCTTAATAAAAATTTTACTGGCTCGCGAGAAGAGCTAAGAATAATTATTATCTACAGACGGAGGGTTGCTAACTGCCCACGTGGACAGGAAGTCCACAGAATTCCCGTAAAAGGAATGAAATCGAACTCGGAAAAATAGGCGATTTTGATGAAATTGAAATAAAGGGGTTTCGGCAATAGGGTTATTCGTATACTCACTTTTTCTTTTCTTTCGTCGCTCAGGACACTGACGTCCGACAAAACCACACTCTGTGCACTGATGAAATAAACTAAAATCGCTACTATTGAATAATAAAAATAAAATAAACTCCTGTAAATACTGAATCAAACTGAAAACTGAACAAAATTACCTATCTTAAAATCTACCACAAATCTTAATCTTAATAATTCTTAACGGAATAATCTGAATCTGAATTTGAATGAATCTGCTAACCTGAATGAATCTAATCTGAATTATTAATTAATCTGCTAAACTGAATGAAACTGAATAATACTAACTGAATGAATCTGCTAATCTGACTGAAACTGATCTGAATCTTCGAATTTGAGGGCAGCACGCCTTTTATACTCTCCCGAGGGGAGGTGAAACGGATACACACAGATGTGGCATTTGTCGCCTAAAATCATCTTCGATTTCGGTTTATCGCGTAAAAACAGATTTATCGGATTCTAGCGAAAAGAAATTTATGTTTTCAGGCCTTTTTTTCTCACCGAAAAACTCTGACTCTGACTTCGAATCTTAAGGCGTATACAGGGGAACGGAAAATATATAAAATAATCGGAATACTTAAAATGAAGAATGATTTTCCTATACAAAAAATATCAAACTTCATTACAGACCAAAAGGTGTGGAGTACCACGAGGTCCTAAAACCTTGTGAAACCGTTAATATTAATAGCTACCGACAACAAATCATCAATTTGAACCTGCATTAATCGAGAAAAGACCAGAATGGGCTAGGAGACAAGGCAAGGTAATATTGTTCCATGACAATACACCTGCACCCAAAGCAAAACCAGGATACAATCAAAACACTTGGCTGGGAGCTGCGACCCCACCTGCCGTATTTACCAGACTTCGATCCTTCCGACTATCATTTGTTTTCATCGATGGGACTCGCATTGGCTGAGCAGCATTTTGATTTCTACGAGGATGACAAAATTGGGTGTCTGGTTGGTTCGCTTTGAAAAACGAAAATTTTATTGACGTGGTATCCACAAATCGCCAGAAAGGTGGTTAAAATGTGTAGAAAACAATGCCCAATACTTCGAATGAAATGTTCTTTACTTCCCCATTAATAACTACTGTTTTATTTTCACAAAAAAAGGCTTATTTCATTCCGGTATACCTGATAGCAAGCCCTTAGTTTCCAAATTGAGACGATTTTATCATAATAATAATAATAAAAATTTATTCATACATATGCATGCAGACAGCAAATTCAACAATTCAATGTACAAATTTCGCCATCAACAAATACATGGCTTGTCAAAAATACAGATATTTAAAAATATAAATATTTATACACATATAATCTAAAATTTGTAAAATACGCAATATCAATATACACCAACAGATTTTACTCAGGAAAGAGACTTATGTTCCAGGAATTCATCAATTTTGTATATAGTTATTTCGAGTAACAGATGTTCAACTTTATGCTTGAAAGCTTTGGGTTCAAGTTTCTTCCAGCTATCCGGGATTTTGTTATAGAGTTTAATGCAGGTATAGTTGGGACCCTGCTGTGCCTTTTTTATTCGCATGAGCGGGACAGATATCTTTTCCTTGTGTCTAGTGTCATATTTATGGAATTGAGAATTTTTGGACAATTTTTCCGAATGTTGGTGGATATAACTTACACACTCGAGAATAAAAACAGAAGTTATGGTAAGTATTTTTTCATTTCTGAAAATTTCTCCACAGCTTTCTTTTTTCTTCAGGCCACATAATGCTCTCAATGCTCTTTTTTGATGTATCAAAACCAGCTTGGCGTCACATGATTGTCCCCACATCATAATTCCATACACTGCTGCACTGTGAAAAGCTGTATAATACGTTAGTTTCGCAGTTTCAACATTAGATATTTGTCTCATCCTTCTAATCAGATAGATTGCTGTGGATGGTCTTTTACACAAAGCATTTATGTGTTTCTGCCAAGTTAGAGATGATTGAAATTCTACTCCTAGATATTTTAGAGATGAGGTATTGTACTCTCTATTAGTAAAGATAAGCTTTTGTGTTTTATCCAGGTTCATGAGTATACCATTGGTAGTGAACCACTCTAGAGGCTTTAACTGGCTCGCTCGTGACAATTTGTGTAGTTGGTCCTTTTCCTTCGAGCTGTTCAGAAATACGGTATCATCATCATCATATAAACCAGTTTTCGAGTATTTGTTATGATTGATCGCGGCTCAATCCACCATGACACTTGTTTAGGGAATTTTTGGGGAAATTGACATAAAATCACATTTCTGTGTTTCGAACTTTTTTTTCTTCAATCTGTGCTTGACTTGTATTTGAGAATGTAACCCCGAAATTCATTCATTTTCACCTTTTAAAACATAATTGTTAGAGAGGTTGTGTAAGTGTGTTTGCATTTTTGTCACATGAATTACTGTAACAATATTTTAAGTAAAGAAAATTTTTAAACTGTTGGAAAGTAATTCTAAGTTTTTGTCTCCTGAAGATGCCTGACAGGCGAAACTAGTAGATTGACATAAAAAAAAGAAATCCAGTGAGTAATAAGTCATTGATTTTGCTACTTTACAAGCAGGGCAACACTAATAATCAAATTTCAAATAATGAAGCATTGCATATTCAGAATACGATGCTGATGATGAAGATCTCATATCAGAGAGAGAAAATTCCCTTTGAAAGAATAAATAAGAGAAATTCAGAAGTTTCGTAAAGTACTGGACAGAGATAGATCGAAGTTGCTCAAACATGCTGTAAATAAAAATTTTCAGATGAAATGAAATGATACATCTGAAGTATTCAATGAAAAAAAAACTTACAAGAAGAAATTCGAAAACGAGCATTTATTAAAATCTCTCCTGATTCCATTAGAGCCCCATCAATAGAGTTGCTGGAAATTTGAAGGCCGATTGTTCGATCTAACTAGGAAAAATATACAAACTGCTCATTTAACTTCAGAACGGTAGAAGATGTCTATCGAAACGTTAGTAGGAAGAAAAACCAGAACGAATGGTTGCGATTTATCCCAAATAATCATTCTGCAAATTCAATTCTATTTCTCTGTATGTTCTGGTTGAGTTGAAATGAGATTCATCGAAACAATATCTGTGCCTAGATGTCAAATAGTACAGGGTTCGGATGAAGTTTGTTACCAAATTAATATCTTTGAAACGAAACGGGCGATATTTTTGAAATTCGGCAGCTGAGTGTAATGGACTCCAATGCATCTGATGAGCATATTTTCATTAAAGAGATACTTCTGGTTTAACCGGAAATGACAATACATTTTTTTATTCAAATGGTACACCATGTATATTTCTGCAGATTCTGAGAGTGCACCTTGTATCGGATCTGTCCATATCGGGTTCTATGTGAAAATTCTCTTTAATAAGAAGAAATTCAGTCTTTTTGTACATTTGAGATAAAATCCATTCAAATAAATAAATCGTTGTTATTTGTATCAATAGTGAGACATAAAACGAAATAGCTTGTAGAAGATAACTCTTTCTGCTTTTCATGACGTCTTATTCATGAAAATCTATGTAAAGAAGAAATACAGGACTTTTACTAGTAGAAAAAATTAATTAAAAATAATTTTGAAAAAAATCATTTCAAATGTTCGAAGTGCTTGCCATTTACCTCCTGACAATATGCCAGTCTATTAACCAATTCTTGAGTGACTTTTGTCAAGACTTCTCCATGTATTAATGCACATTCAACAAGCATCCGTTGTCTCAATTCCTGCAAGCATTCTGGTCTATCCACATAAACGTGTGATTTTAGATAACCCCAAAGAAAAAAGTCTAATGGGCTGAGATCTGGAGAACGCGCAGTCCTCTCTATGCGTCCTCTACGTCCAATCCATCAATTTGGAAAAGAAACATCTAGAAAATTCCAAACCCGTCTATCATAGTGAGGAGGTGCTTCATCTTGTTGGAACCAAACGTTCTGTTGGAGTGCAGGAATGATTTGATTATTTAGTTAATCTAGATACTTTTCTCCATTTAAGTTTATGAAAAATGGGCCTATTAGCCTATTTTGTACAATTCCCATCCAAACATTCAACTTTTCTGGTCGCTGGGTTTGTGCTTCATCAATGCAATGAGGATTCTCAGTTGACCAATATCTTGAGTTATGTCGGTTAATAGTTTCATTCAAAAAAAAAAGTGCCTCATCAGAAAACACTACATTGAAAGCAAAACGTTCGTCGTCATTACAGATGTTCATTAGCCGTTCGCTAAATTCGAGCCGTCGATCAAAATCATCCTCTGACAATTCTAGGACTAATCGTACCTTATACAGATGAAAATTTTCCTTTTTCAATATTTTTTCTTACGGAACGTCGACTTATGCCATAGATCCGCTCCAGAACTGTGGTAGAAGTTTGAGGCGATTCCTCTAAATCAATGACAATATTTTGCCTCATCGTTTCGTTCGTTACGTCCCGTGTTTTTCCAGATTTTGGCAAATCCTTGACCATTCCAGATGCATTAAAACGTTGTAAAGTTCTAGTAACTGTTGATCCTGATATTGGATGTTTTTCAGGATGCAAATCATTAAAAATATGACACTTCATGAGTTCTAACACGATCACCATAACCGATCATCATTAATATTTCAATGCGATCTTTTTCACTCAAATTGACCATTTTCAGACGTATTCCCGATTTATTTTCACAAACTAAACTTCAAAAAACGTGGAGAAATTACCTACTACAAAATATTTCATTTTATCTATTACTATGGATACCAACAACATAAATTTATTTATCTGAACGACTTTTTCCTCAATTGGACAAAAAAACTATATTTCTATTTTTTACAGATAATTTTTACATTAAACCTGGTATGGACAGATCCGAAACAAGGTGCTCTTTCAGAATCTGCAGAAATATACAGGGTGTCCCATTGAAATGAGAAAATATTGGTCATTTCAGGTTGAACCGGAAATATCTCATTAATGAATAATGCACATCGAATGCATTGTGGTCCATTACACTCAGCTGCCAAATTTCAAAATTATCGTCCGTTCCGTTTTAAATATATTAACTTGGTGCCAAACTTTATCCCAACATGAAAAGATGAAAGAACGTATAAGATTCTTTGAAGTAGATGATTTTAGGAATTTTAATGAACGTCGTTTAGTCAAATAGTTTTATAGTGAAAATACTTTAATTTATAATGTAATGTCCGGATTGACCAGTAGAAACAAAGGTAAATTTAATTTGAGAGAAGACGTTGTAAAGAGGTGACAAGAAGTGAGTATGTGATTTCTGGTGGGTGATTATATCTTTATTAATTAATTCAATTAAATGGAATTTTACCTTTTTCTCGTTTGGAAATTTCATTCAACGAAATTCTTGATTTAGTCCTTGCTTAAATTCAGTGAAATTGGTATTTTATTTATCATATTTTTTTCTTTCATTTCTTCAGTTACCAGAGACTACATGCTCGCCGCCTAGTTGATGTATGTGAATCAGTCAATATATCCCAATCTAAAATGAGGAATATGAAGAAAAAATTACACATATTCAGGGGATCAGCTCCTACTTTAGAACATATGTCACATCCATTCAATATAGATGATCTCGAAAAGCAGCAGGTTTTGACGGAATATATCCAGAATTCATCAAACATTTAGAAAGAAAGGCCTTTCGTGACTGACAGTTATTTCTATTCAAATTTGTAATGCTCTGAAAGAAACATCCAATTTTAACAGAATATTCAATCTTATATATAAAATTCTCTTGCCACAATATTCGTTCCCGTACTCCTCCGAAACGGCTTGACCGATTCTTATGAAATTTTGTGAGCATATTGAGTGAGTCTGAGAATCTGCCAACATTTATTTTTCATATCCCTTAGTGATAAGGGTATTCCAACCTTAACATTTTTCTTAAAATTTTCAGAAATTTTTTAAATTTTTTATTAGTTATCTCACATCAAAAAATACATACAACCCTAAATTTTTACCATTTCATCACCAATCCCTCTCACACAATAAGACTTCCCTCACTCCCTACACAGT
>JARTUT010001921.1:0-39374 GCA_030674115.1 Micraspis discolor | reverse complement strand
AAAAAGGTAGCAAATGACCTTACCAACGCCCCAAAAATTCGACGGTCCATGTGCCGAACACCCTGTACTGGCAATCTAACTGATAGAGCGCAATTCGTTTCTGTATCAGGATGTAGATCGGCCGAATTCACTTGTCCATCTGGTGTGCCTCAAGGTTCTCATCTCGGACCTTTATTTTTCTTGATTTATATCAACGATATTTCTTCGTTTTTCGTAGATGAAGAGTGCTTCTCTATGCGGACGATTTGAAAATTTTCAGATCCTTAGAGGACTGTAAGATCATACAGGGAGAACTGGAGAAGTTCTCGGAGTTTTGTCGTTTGCACAATTTATTCTTGAACATTTCAAAATGCAGAACAATTACATTCACCCGCAATAGAACTCCTTTTTTTTCCAGTAAAGTATTGATCAGACGACATTGGAAAGAGTTGATCACATCAGGGATCTGGGTGTAATTCTGGATGAGAAGTTGACTTTCTCATTACATATCGACAGTATTGTCAATTCTGCTAGTAGAATGTTGGGATTTATATTTAGGGGGTGTAGGGTTTTTAGAGGTATCAAGCCGGTTTTTAGTATATATTATGCTTACGTTTTTAGCCGATTGAATTTCGCTTCGGACGTTTGGAATCCGCAATACAAAATCTACATAGAACGAATCGAACGAATACAAAATAAGTTGCTGAAATATTTAAGTTTTAGAGGTAATTTCTCTGTTTCAAGGGATAATGATAATTGTTGGCGCCCTGTATATATTGTTTAATATTTCAACGTAATGCACGCACAATTCAAATACCATATGCGTCGATTTTGCATGTGTTGATATCCCTGATTGTTTTTAGCAGCAGACAGTCTTGTTATCGATTTTGACGAATAATCCTGCTCGTCGTTTCGTTCGTATAAACAAATATTGTTTATTCCGCATCTCAAATTTCCGCTGTGAAAACCAGTAAAAACAATAGTTTTTTGTAAAATCACGATTAGTGTGATCTTACAACGCGAAAAAGTTTTGGAACTCTGGAAGAGGGCTTGCAGGAGACAAACATCTATTCTCCAATTCCTGATTTCTGTGGGGTATAAATAATATCTTACATCTTTATTCCTTACTTTCCTTTTAGAGCCTTCCTATTTTACCTTATAAAGGTTGTAAGAGTACGAGAATCCCACAAAGAACAGTGATAGAAACATCAAGTAAGTATATTTGGGCATTGAACAGTCATATTTCCGCGTTTATACAGTCCACTTAATTCGTTCGACTTCTTATAGCAAAAGCATTTGGATTAAACTTATTTTAATATTAAATAAGCCAAGGCTCCATCATTTGGTCCTTCGGGCCGGATATTTACCTAATTTACATTAATTAAATCGAATTCTTAGATTTTCAAGCCCAAGTATACTCTTTATCAATTAATCAGTTTTTTTGTTGTTCAGCTGATATTTTCAATTAGAGTAGTAATTCTTTCAGCGCAAACGCTCCGCCCAACATTTTCACCTTCTGTTGTAGTTAATTTAGAGGTTATACATTTTCATACTTTCATACAAGATGAGTGAAAAAGGGGAAAATAGGTTGAAGGTTTTGGAAGCTAAGAAACTGGCTATATTTTCTAGATTTCAAAAACAATACGATTACATAAAAGATTTGGGAAAGCCAAAGGTAGTAGAATATTTCAAAATTGGTTTGAATTATTTGGAAGATAGTAGAATTATGCTTACGCAAGTGGTAGAGGACATCAATTTACTTTCGATGGAAATTATACCGAACTTTACTCCTAATTATCAAGTAGTTGAATCTGCCGAAAACTTGTATTGCCATATACTGGCCACTGCCGCTAAAAGTTAGAGGAAACATCCTCGCATGCAACTTCTTTGAAAAAATTGGTAGAAGCACAACCTAGGTTACCTAAAATGGATTTAGTTGAATTTTCAGGTGATCCAAAAGTTGGCCCATTTTTATCAGAATTTTAAAAGTTGTGTACATGATAATGCTTCATTGGATGATGCTTGTAAGATACATTACCTTATGAGTAAACTTACTGGTCGCGCTTTAACTTTGTGTTCTGGTGTAATACCTGCCGCCGCAAATTATGAAACAATTTGGAATATTTTGGTCGATAAATTTCAGGACGAAAGATTACTCTGCCATGACATATTTGAAGTCAATTCTCGATTTTAAATCAATGAATATTGAATCAGCTCATAATCTAGAAATATTTTTGGAAAAATTCGATGTTTCAGTTGGTGCTTTGAAACAGCTGCCTATAAATGATTTGGCTGATTTTCTCTTAGTATATATCGCTCTTTCTAAATTAGATTCAAACACGCAGAAAACATTTGAGATGTCCTTAAAAGACCGAGAAATACCTACATATGAAAAGTTGATTACTTTCATTAAACAGCAAGCTAAAATTTTAGATAGAACTTCTAAATCTGCCAATCATAGTTCGTCAAATTCAATGGTAAATTCTAGGTTTCCTAAATCGAAAAGTCATTCGTTTATGGCAACATCTCCGGGAAAAACCGCAGTTTCAGTCCCCTGTCCCATTTGTGCGCTTGATTCACATTTAATTAAAAAATGTTCTAAGTTTTTGAAAATGACTCCAACGGAGCGTTTTAAGTTAGTGAAAGAAAAATTGTTGTGCCTTAATTGCTTGAGTCCTAGACATCGCATATCTGCTTGTAAATCACAAACCAATTGTAATACCTGTAATGGTCGCCATAATACCTTATTGCATTTTAATCGTAATGATTCATCTGTTTTAACGTTGAATTCACAACCCCTTACTTCTTCAAGTCAAAGTTATGTCGAACCAACAGAATCGAAGAGTGTTTCTTGTACTAGTGTTCAAAATCCATAATTCGAGATGTAACGACAGTGTTCCCTACTGCAGAAGTTTTCTTACATGTTTCTGAGAAACGAAAGGTAATAATTCGTGTTTTGTTAGACAGTGGTAGTCAAGAAAATTTCCTGACATTTAAATGTTGTCAGCGTTTGAGTTTGCCTTTTGTAAGGAGAGATTCGTTGGTAATTGGTATTGGAAATACAAAAGTCAAATTAGAGGTTATATTCAGGATATAGTGGTCAGTTCTAAATTTGATTCGCAATTCAAATACAGATTGAATGCCTCGGTTATTGATGAGTTGTTAATAAACTTACCTACTAGTAATATTTCATTGAGAAATCTAGAGCATATTAAGGAACTTCCGTTAGCAGATTCGAAATTTTCGAAGTCTAGTGAAATTGATGGAATTCTCGGAATAACGCTTTTCAATTCCATTTTCAAAGGTAATAAAATCATGGGTGATACCTCCGACTCCTTAACTGCTCTAGACACTACTTTAGGATATGTTCTGGGAGGAACTGCTTTAAAAGTTCATTCTTCAAACACAGTTAATAGCATATCTTTAGCGCAGTAAATGACATGGAAAAAATTGAAAATTAGTAAGAAACTTTTTGAAATTAGAAGAAGTTCCTGAAATTCACAAGTTCGGTCCCGAAGAAATAGAATGTGAAAATCATTTCAAGTCGTGTTATTCTCGCAGTGAACAAGATGGTCGATATACAGTTTCTTTACCTTTTAAGATTTCTCTTGATAATTTGACTGATTCAGTGAATTTGGCAATTAAAAGATTTCATTATTTAGAAAAGAAATTGGAAGCTTCAGTAGATTTGAAAAAATGTATTCTGCTGCAATTCATGATTACTTAATTCAGGGACATTTACGATTCATCGGAAAACTAGGGATTTTTCTGAACATTCTAATAGTTATTTCATTCCGCACCACCCTGTTTTTAAGATGGATAGTAGAACAACTCCTCTTCGAATTGTGTTCGATGCGAGTCTCAAGACGGTACCTTCAGGATTGTCTCTGAATGATTGCTTGTATACGGGTCCGAAATTGCAAGTTGACATTGTGAAAATGTTTTTAAATTTTAGGATATTTAAAATTGCAATCATAGCCGATATTTGTCAAATGTATCGACAAATTCGTCTTGATCCACAGGATCAAAGATTTCAGCGCATTTTGTGGCGATTTTCATCGAATGATTCTATAGATGTTTATGAGCTCACTACAGTTACATTTGGAGTAAAGACTTCACCCTATCTCGCTTTACGAATTGTTAGACAGTTAGCATTGGATGAAGCTCATAATTATCCTCAAGCTTCAAAAACCATACTTGAGGACATGTATGTTGATGATTTGGCTACTAGTGTAGACTCCATAAGTAAGTCAACAGAACTTTACCTTCAGCTAACAAATTTGTTCAAATCTGGTGGTTTTGAAATCACAAAGTGGCATACGAATACTTCTGAATTTCTGGAGTTCATACCGGAAGACAAGTGTTCTCAGAAAACATTTCCATTTGAAAAGGATAATGTTAAGGTTTTAGGTATTCAATGGCATGCTGAACTAGATGTTCTTTCTTTTAGTATAGATGAATCAACGATTGGAAATCAGGCTCCCACTAAGCGAACCATTCTTTCCCAAATTAGTAAAATATTTGATCCACTTGGCCTTCTAGGTCCGGTTGTTTTGTACGCTAAACTATTCATTAGACACCTATGGTCAATAAAATTGGATTGGGATGAAGAAATCCCTCACAATTTACGCAATAAGTGGTTACAGTTTGAAATTGAATTACCTCTTTTAAAACAGGTAACTTTTCCACGTTGGCTACATGTCAAACCTGATTTTCCAATCACTCTGATAGGTTTTTCCGATGCCAGTCAGAATGCATATGGTTCTGTGGTTTACTTGCGTGTAAACATTCATGAAAAAGTTCACATTAATTTAATCACTTCCAAATCAAAAGTCTCCCCTCTAAAGATAGAATCTATACCTCGACTAGAGTTATGCGCCGCTCTATTGCTTTCAAAATTATTGAAATATGTTGAATCAGTTTATTTATGTCGATGTAAAATCGATAAAGTTATTGGTTGTACTGATTCTCAGATTGTTTTAGGTTGGTTGTCGGAATCTCCTCATAGATGGAAAACGTTCATCGCGAATCGAGTTTCGAAAATTCAAAATAATATTTCGCCCGCTAATTGGTTTTTTGTTCCAGGCGAACAAAATATCGCAGATATTGTTTCACGTGGTACAATATCTTCAAAATTAGTAAAAAATAGGAATGAATGGTTGTTTGGTCCATTATGGTTGAAAAAAGATACAAGTGAATGGCCGTTAAAGTCACTGAAGTTTTTAGAGTTCTGTGATTTACCAGAACAGCAGATGATAGCCTTAGTTTCTGTAACAGAATCCGTTGAAAACCCCTTGAATATTTATTTCCAGAGGTTTTCATCGTTCAGCAAACTGCTGCGTAGTAAGGTTGTCGTTTTGCGTTTTCTGCGCATATTAAAACTTTCTAAAGAAATAACTCCAAGAGATCTCGAAATTTCTGAGAATTATATAATAAGAATAATACAAACAGTTTATCTGAAGGAGCTTATGAACGCATTGAAATTGAATAGAATTGTACCTCATACTTTCAGAAAATTGTCGCCATTTCTGGATGAATTCGGTTGCATAAGAGTGGGTGGCCGAATAGGAAATGCAAAAATAGGTTTCGATTATAAACATCCTTTCCTTTTGCCAAAGAAAAATCATTTTGTCACAATTCTCGTGGATTATTATCATAGGCAAAATTTACATACCGGTCCATTTCTTTTGAATTCTTTGCTTAGACAAAAATACTGGATATTGTCTGCTAGAAATTTGATAAGACATCGCGTTCGAGCGTGTAACTTGTGTTTCAAGTTGAAACCCAAACCTAACTATCCACTTATGGCCAATCTACCGTCTCCTAGAGTTAAAATTCAAATTAAACCATTTGTTGATACTGGTGTTGACTATGCTGGTCCTTTTAATATTACATTAACAAGACATCGAGGAGTAAAAAACACAAAAAGGCTTATGTTTGTCTTTTTGTTTGTCTAGCCACAAAAAATATACATTTGGAATTGGCTTCGGATTTGTCTACAGCAACATTTCTAGATTGCGTGAAGAGATTTTGAGTCGTCGTGGATTTGTTCGAAAGTTTTATTCGGATCAGGTACTAATTTTGTTGGGGCTAAAAAATATTTAGATGAATTACATCAATTCATCATTTCTGAAAATTATGAAGCATCTTTGAGAGAATATTTATTGTCTGAAAGAATAGATTGGCAATTCAATGCTCCATTAGCACCTCATATGGGAGGTCTATGGGAAATAAATGTAAAGAGTATGAAAACTCATCTTTTTCAAAGCAATTGGTTCTCGAATACTTTGTTATGAAGAATTCATAACAGTCTTGACACAAATTGAAGCGCTTTTGAATAGTCGTCCCTTGTGTAGTTATGTTTCTGATGATCCGAATGATCCACTAATGTTAACACCAGCTCATTTTTTTCTTTGACCACGTTACAACATGTACCATCATATGATGTTTCGAAAGAAAATCTCGGTAGAATGAATAGAAACAACTATTGGATAGAATAGTACAGTCCTACTGGACAAGGTGGAAAATGAATATCTTCATCAATTGCAGAGTAGGCTTAAATGGAATATCGATTCCACCCCAATTAAAATAGGAACAATTGTTGTTCTCATGGATGGTGGTGACGTACCTCTAAGATGGCCAATTGGAATAGTTACGCAGGCTTTTCCTGGATCGGATGGGGACGGTTAGGGTCGTTTTAGTTAAAACTCAAACTGGAGTTTATAAAAGACCGGTTGTAAAGTTGTGTCCTCTACCCTCTCAATAATGATACAATTTTGAAACAAATTAGTTTTTATCTCATTTTTTTTTTTGTTTTGGTTGAATCTGTTTTTGGCAATTTGCGGTGTTACTTTTCAAATTGTATTTTTGTTTGGAAAAATAATTATTTTCCCAAAGTTGGGGGAGAATGTTGGAGCCCTGTATATATTGTTTAATATTTCAACGTAATGCACGCACAATTCAAATACCATATGCGTCGATTTTGCATGTGTTGATATCCCCGATTGTTTTTAGCAGCAGACAGTCTTGTTATCGATTTTATCGAATAATCCTGCTCGTCGTTTCGTTCGTATAAACAAATATTGTTTATTCCGCATCTCAAATTTCCGCTGTGAAAACCAGTAAAAACAATAGTTTTTGTAAAATCACGATTAGTGTGATCTTACAACGCGAAAAAGTTTTGGAACTCTGGAAGAGGGCTTGCAGGAGACAACATCTATTCTCCAATTCCTGATTTCTGTGGGTATAAATAATATCTTACATCTTTATTCCTTACTTTCCTTTTAGAGCCTTCCTATTTTACCTTATAAAGGTTGTAAGAGTACGAGAATCCCACAAAGAACAGTGATAGAAACATCAAGTAAGTATATTTGGGCATTGAACGGTCATATTTCCGCGTTTATACAGTCCACTTAATTCGTTCGACTTCTTATAGCAAAAAGCATTTGGATTAAACTTATTTTAATATTAAATAAGCCAAGGCTCCATCATGTTTATTACATGGCCAAAAACACTTAATCTTGATTTCGCTTGAGAGCAGGCGCACTGTGGGTGATGTAGTTTTTTTGAGGAAAATTGTAAGTGGTGAGTTGCAGGTACCGGATTTATTGCAGGAAGTATACATTAATGTTCCTAATGTTAATTTAAGATCGTTCGAAACTTTCCATGTACCATTTAGAAGGACAAATGCATCTAGGAACTCTCCGCTAATTATAATGTTCCGCGTCTGCAACGAGCATCGATGTATTCCATTGTGCTAACGTCAAGCTACAGCTGAAGAGACATTTTTTGGTGCAGTGAGTTACGGATTTCTTTTTTCTTTTGATGTTTGATTTGGTAAGGGGGTTTTCGATGATTTTTATTTAACTTTGTAATTTGTGGATACTGTTCATGGGTCTTTGACCTGTTTGTGTTCCCAATGTAGGATAAATAAATAAATAAATAATTCTGCAGTTACTCAAAATTGATCACAATTTAGTGTTTTATGAGCAGTAAAAAAATGAAGTTGGTTGATATATGTGCTATTTGCTGAAAATCGCTTCTAATAAAAGCAATAATTAAATTGTTACCGAGTAGGCATTTGCTACAGGCAGTTTGTTTTCAAAATTTAAATGCGCGGGATAGATTTGTTCACAGTTGTCCCTTATGTCGAGGTGTCGTGGAAAGAGCAGAAAATATTATTAGAAGACTAAACAAGCAGCACAGTAGTGAAGACAGGAGGAGGATTTTTGAATGCTCCAACCGTGGTGAAGACTAGACGCAGTTAGCAAGGACGTTGGGAGTAGAATATAAGACAGCTTATCAATAGATTCGTTCGGGAAGACCAAAAGTGATATGAAAAGGAGGTAATAAGATATACCCATGCTTAATAAACGATGTCACATATTTTTTTAAATAAGTAGTGTTGGTGTACTTCATGAGGTATCAAACAAAGTATTTGATTTGTGTTGCTTGAATCAATATGTATAGATAGTTTGCCTTCAAATATTAATTATATAAATTCATCGTATTAAAATTGATTTTGCATGATACTGACAATGCCACTGATTATCTGCTCTTAAATAAGGCATTATAACGACAATCGACTATTGATATTATTGGGCAACAATGGTCTAATTTCAGAGTAGAAACCTAAATGTATTTCTGAAGAAGCAGAACTCATTATGAGCTAGCTGGAAGAAGATTGCGGTTTAACTCTCAAGCAATTTAAGCAGAGAATCCGAGAAAAATTTGATAAATTGGTGTGTATACCAACAATTGGCAATGTTTTGGAAGGACAGATGTATACTTATAAGCGAGTCCACGATCAGCCCATAACAATGAACACCAAACCTAATAAAGAGCTTAGATAGATATATGTAGAAGCTCTTAACGCACGAATAAGAAATGGAAAGCAGATAGTTTGGATCGACGAGACCAATTTTAATCTATTTTGTAGAAGGTCAAGAAGCCGATCTCTCAAAGGGACAAGAGCAGTAGAGCTTTTTCCAACATGTAGAGGCCCTAATGTTCACTTAATTGGCGGAATATCTGCTGCTAGAGTGGTTCTCATGGAAAGAAGAAGAGGTTCTTTCACTGCAGAGCTAGCCAATGAGTGGATTAGCGCCTTTTGCATAATTGACACAAGGGGCAAATAGGTTAGAAGAATTGGTAATAGTGTGTAACAATGTCCCATGCCATAATAGACTGGAAATAATTTTGGGAGAGCATGGTGTAGGTTAGGTTTAGATATATTCTAAAATACAATTGATGCTTCCCAATATTCAAATGATAATTCCAAACTACAAATGACCATTTCTAAGAGTCATTTGTCATTTTCCAAAATATAGTTGATGCTTTCCAATATTGAAATGATAATTCTAAAAAACAAATGATGCATTCTAATATTAAAATGACTATTATTAAGTACAAATGACGCTTTCAAAAATAAAGTTGATGTTTTTTTATAATCATGTGACGCTTTCTAAACTACAGAGGGATGTGGTGTTGAACAAGTGCGAAAAAACAGGGATCCTGCTGGGTTCACCATGAATTGGTGTGTGGATGATGAGATACCGGATTCTCCATCTAGATTTCATCATCTCAAGAACACCGTCTGGCCGAGAACAAAAGAAGACGATACAGATCTAGCGGAATTATTGGATCTGAAATGATTTCAATTCGGACGTCGCATCGCCTTAACACATTTCTCGTCGTTGTTCTAAATTTACAACATCCCGAGATCGTAATAATAAGCATTTTTCGTCAGGAAGATTTTCAGGCCGTCGAAAAATTGGATCGGTTACGACAAGCCGCTTGGCGGAACCGCCAACTCGATAATTGAATAGATTTATGAGAGGAAAATGAATGTTATGGGATCATGGTGGATTTCCGGCGCTTTTGAAGAAGCTATGAATATAGTTTGCATAAATTCGGCGGGTCGTTGATTTTGGTTTTGATCAATTTAGCCTGGGGGCTAGATTTTTGGCGATGTAAACAACATTGCAGCTATTAGGAAATTAACGTAGATGATGTATCTGCTCGGTATGAACGGAATGGCCTTGAGGCAATGGCATTGAACTGTAATTTCCATTCAGGAAAGGATACTATTGAAATTTGTTATGATGGTTTTAGTGTCTCAAATAATCTAGCGGTTATATCTTGGTTTATTATGAAAATATTTTATCTATCGATGAATTTTCGAAGGTATATATATATATACATATGGAGATCTCTAGTTTGGTCGAGATTGACCTCAGTTATGGCCTGCATAATCTCCTGATTTTAATCCCTTGGATTATTTCCCTAACCCATTTTTTTTTGAGGGTGTCCTTCCGGCCAGGCGTATACTCTATATCTTCCTGAAGAGAAGCGCTGGGCTTTTTATTATTTCAGAAAAATGTCCAAATTTCTCAGTCATGTTCATTATTAGGCGAAATCCATCCAATGGTATAGTATTGTCTATATATATATATATATATTTTTTTTTGTTAGAGTTTCTTGTGCTTTGATATAAATTTTTTGTTTAAAATTTCTTGGGTGTATAGCACTTATTCTACTAATGAATGGTAATTGTTAAATTATTATTTCATTTATTTTATTTTTCAACATATGTTTCGGCGTGTCTACGCCTTTTTCAAGGAATATAATTCAGTCGACAATTTCCTGTAAATTACATAATAATAAATACACAAATATATCAACAACCAACACAAAGCTTTTACGTACTTCATTTAAATCGTCCGTCAAGTTATTATTTTCTTCTATAATCAAACTTTAAAAGATCTTCAAATATTAAATATTTTCGTCAGCCATGAGTAAAATAATGTGACGATGATGCGCTGTCACGATTATGTTTTTCCAACTTCTTATTCCAATTTAATGCTGCGACACCTGTACGAATTAACAAGTGATAATCCCAGATCTGGGTTTGAATTGGTTCTTTTTAATCTAGATGGAGTTGGTAGTGGAAGATTGAAAATTTGTATTTCCTTATTTATGTTATCAGATTGAAATAAATTTGGGCCAAGTTTTTGATGTCCGTTTTATCGTTCATAGCTTCTTTTTTTTTTTTTATGTGGATCATTTCTAGTATGTTTCTAGTTTTGTTGTTTCTTTCTTTTCCAGGATAGAAAAGTTCTCAAAATCCATTTTATGTTTTTCTGTTTGTTCATGCTTTTTAGTGCGGTCATATTTTTGCAAAATTTGTGCCCATTTATTCTTTCCTTTATATATTGTGTTGTCTGTCCTATATATACTTTTTGGGCAATCCATACAATTTATTCGGTAGACACAATTCGAGGTTTTATTATTTTGGATTTTGATTTTAATTTTGTGTTTATAAATTTCAAATTATTTGTGTTTTTATGTGCTACGTTTTATTCCATAATGCTTCATTGATGCATTTAGTGTTTCTGATAAGCCCTGTATATATGGTAAGGATACATATTTTTGGGTTTCGATTTCGGTTCTTCTAGTTTTTCGTTCTGTATTATAAAGGCTAAAGATTTTGTCTTTGAAGATCTTGTCAATTAGTTGTAGAGGATAGTTATTGATTGCTAGTATTTCTTTTGCTTTTTTTTATTGTTTGTTGTCTAAACTCTGGACTAGTGAGTTTTAGAGCTCTATCAGCAATTCCTGACACGACACTTTTTTTATGAACCATTGGAACTGCGGCTTCAAAGTTCAAATATCGTCCACTCCAGGTTGGTTTTGTGTACCAAATTGTCTTTACTCCTGTGTTTGTTCGTATGAGTGTCAGATCTAAGAAATTGATTTTATTTTGTTTTTCTAACTCACAGGTGAACTTCAAATTAGGATGGTAGTTATTGAATTCATTTTTAATATCCTCTATTTCATTTTCAGGTGCTGCTGTAAGACAGTCATCAACAAAACGTTTGAAAAATGGTATTTTGTACTTCAATTTTTTTATAACCGTTTCTTCTAGATCCTCCATTACGAGTTGAGCTATTACTGCAGAAATTGGAACCCCCATACCACATCCATTAATTTGACAATAAAATTCATTTTTGAATTGGAAATATGAACTAGAAAAACATAGATCGACCGCTTTCAGAAATTCATCTCGTGGTAGGTCAGTATATTCCTTTATTTCGTTCCATTTTTTAATAATGATGTCCTTTGCTATGTTCAACGGTAAATTTGTGTACAGACTGATGACATCCAGTGAGAAAAGCTTTTCATCTGCTTTTAGTGATATTTCGCCTATAAAATCCTTAAAATTCCATGAATCTTTTACGTAATATTTATTTTTTCCAAGAATTGGTGTTAAACAATTTGCGATGTACTTTGATAACTTATAAATTGGACTTTGCACACAGCTGATGATTGGTCTTAATGGTATATCCTGTTTATGTAATTTTGGAAGTCCGTAAATTTGGGGTGGATTTGCATTATGGATTTTCAAGTCATTACATAATTTTTTAGGTAGAAGAAGTTTTCTTTCCCATGATTTTATTAGATCATTATTTTTATTCTGAATTATGTTTGTTGGGTCTTGTTTGAGTTTTTGTATGTTGTTTCATCATTAAGGAGATCATAAATTTTTTTATTATAGTCATCTGTGTTCATCACTACCGTTTTATTAGATTTATCTGGCTTAAGGACTGTTATTTTTATAGGCGAAATATCACTAAAAGCAGATGAAAAGCTTTTCTCACTGGATGTCATCAGTCTGTACACAAATTTACCGTTGAACATAGCAAAGGACATCATTACTAAAAATGGAACGAAATAAAGGAATATACTGACCTACCACGAGATGAATTTCTGAAAGCGGTCGATCTATGTTTTTCTAGTTCATATTTCCAATTCAAAAATGAATTTTATTGTCAAATTAATGGATGTGGTATGGGGTTCCAATTTCTGCAGTAATAGCTCAACTCGTAATGGAGGATCTAGAAGAAACGGTTATAAAAAATTGAAGTACAAAATACCATTTTTCAAACGTTTTGTTGATGACTGTCTTACAGCAGCACCTGAAAATGAAATAGAGGATATTAAAATGAATTCAATAACTACCATCCTAATTTGAAGTTCACCTGTGAGTTAGAAAAACAAAATAAAATCAATTTCTTAGATCTGACACTCATACGAACAAACACAGGAGTAAAGACAATTTGGTTCACAAAACCAACCTGGAGTGGACGATATTTGAACTTTGAAGCCGCAGTTCCAATGGTTCATAAAAAAGTGTCGTGTCAGGAATTGCTGATAGAGCTCTAAAACTCACTAGTCCAGAGTTTAGACAACAAACAATAAAAAAGCAAAAAGAAATACTAGCAATCAATAACTATCCTCTACAACTAATTGACAAGATCTTCAAAGACAAAATCTTTAGCCTTTATAATACAGAACGAAAACTAGAAGAACTGAAATCGAAACCCCAAAAATATGTATCCTTACCATATATACAGGGCTTATCAGAAACACTAAATGCATCAATGAAGCATTATGGAATAAACGTAGCACATAAAAACACAAATAATTTGAAATTTATAAACACAAAATTAAAATCAAAAATCCAAAATAATAAAACCTCGAATTGTGTCTACCGAATAAATTGTATGGATTGCCCAAAAGTATATATAGGACAGACAACACAATATATAAAGGAAAGAATAAATGGGCACAAATTTTGCAAAATATGACCGCACTAAAAAAGCATGAACAAACAGAAAAACATAAAATGGATTTTGAGAACTTTTCTATCCTGGAAAAAGAAAGAAACAACAAAACTAGAAACATACTAGAAATGATCCACATAAAAAAGAAAAGAAGCTATGAACGATAAAACGGACATCAAAAACTTGGCCCAAATTTATTTCAATCTGATAACATAAATAAGGAAATACAAATTTTCAATCTTCCACTACCAACTCCATCTAGATTAAAAAGAACCAATTCAAACCCAGATCTGGGATTATCACTTGTTAATTCGTACAGGTGTCGCAGCATTAAATTGGAATAAGAAGTTGGAAAAACATAATCGTGACAGCGCATCATCGTCACATTATTTTACTCATGGCTGACGAAAATATTTAATATTTGAAGATCTTTTAAAGTTTGATTATAGAAGAAAATAATAACTTGACGGACGATTTAAATGAAGTACGTAAAAGCTTTGTGTTGGTTGTTGATATATTTGTGTATTTATTATTATGTAATTTACAGGAAATTGTCGACTGAATTATATTCCTTGAAAAGGCGTAGACACGCCAGAAACATATGTTGGAAAAAATAAAATAAATGAAATAATAATTTAACAATTACCATTTATTAGTAGAATAAGTGCTATACACCCAAGAAATTTTAAACAAAAAATTTATATATATATATATAGGACAAAAACCTAATATATATACAGGGTGAGTCATTGACCACTGAGTTAATTTTAACCATAGATTCTTTACGTCAAAAGAAACATTTTCTTCCTATAACATTTTTCCAAATTTGGCCCCGTTCAAGATATAGGGTGTTGAAATTTCACAATGAAATTGCATTTTCACCTGTAATATTCAAATAACAATATCAATTGAAATGATCTCTTGTAGAAGGTTCTTGATAACAGTCATGCAATTTTATGGCATCATTAGATTTATTCCATTTCTTGTGGGTTTCTCACTACTACTCTACAGATTGGTTAAATCGCATGAAAAACAAATATCGCTTGAACTAAAGGTCCGCATCTTGTACTTCCTGGAATCATTAGTCTTTTTTGCAGATAAAATCATGCTTCATCTTTTCTCCTAAATTGCACCATTCTTGAGATATTTGAAATTGAAAGGAATTAAATCGATATAATTTTGTCCAAATTTTTAGATTTTCAGAAATCAAACTCTGTGCTGAAATGATTCAATAATCAGATTTGTTCAGTGTTGCCATATCTTATGTCTTTATTAAATATTTCTACAGATGGTTGGCGAAATCTCTCCAGTCTATGGTTTCACCACTAAACACTATAGATGAAATTAACCACTGGACAATTTTTGTCTTACATTCACTACAAAATCTAAATTGCCATTTGCCGTATTCCTTATTAATGATGTCTAGTACCTTGTTTAATATTGAATCTAGAGTAATATTCCATAATAAATAGAGAAAAAGATTTGCATCACTCACATAGGTACTTCGCTATATTTGATGACCGTTGAAATGAAGACTTGTCTTTATGAAGAGCTGGTTCTTTATACCTTCAGACTTTCAGGATTCATCATATTATATCTATTCCAACATAGGAATGCTTCAAATTGAGCTCATATGAGTTTTAAAAACTTCGAACCCAATCTCCTAGATTTGTTTTGGGGCTTTAAAGATCTTTTTTTCACATCTTTATTTCATACATCGATTCAACCTGGTTCACAAACTTAGCAGATAATAGAATTTGCCTTTGTTTTAATATTTCTGAATGTTTGTTATGATGCACGGTTTATTGAAATTCTATCAATATTAAAACTGGAAGCTATAGGCTCATAAACAAGAAAGATTAGAAT
Organism: Micraspis discolor; assembly: GCA_030674115.1. Lineage (NCBI taxonomy): Eukaryota > Metazoa > Arthropoda > Insecta > Coleoptera > Coccinellidae > Micraspis > Micraspis discolor. The sequence continues at coordinate 23,904 of JARTUT010001921.1, read as the reverse complement.
AGAATGCAGTTTCTGGCCATAATCATTTCATACTGAATTGAATAATTTCAAACTATCGAAATTATTCCAACAATATTTTCCACAATTTTAGAACATACAAATAACCGTTGACACTTTCAAAAAGAATCAAAACAACAAGGAACCTCAGAACACTATTTGATTGGGAACTACCTACCACAGAAAAGGTATAATAACATTTTAATGAGATAATAATGCACTCTGGTTATTCTGAGAAAAATTATAACTAAAGATAAATAATGGTTACAGATATTATCTTTCATTTGAAAAAACTTTGCAAATATTATTTTTTTTCTCTCCAGGGGTTCGGTAATAAATTGATATTCTATACTATTCTATATATTTTATAGTATATAAGTAGAAAGAAATTATAGTAAAACAACAAAAATCTAGGTTTATGGTGTTAATTTATTTTTACCAGAAAATTAGTATTTTGTATCTTCCTTCTGGATATGGACCTCATCGGATGAAACATGACTGAGTGAATCATTTTTTAGAGGGAAAATAATGTTTTTAAACAATTCAGATGCATTAGTAGATGCTGTGGAAGGTATTTTTTTTCAAACTAAACTGGACTACAGAGGGGTATTTGCCCAATGTGAAAACTTAAAATGCTTATAACTTTTTAACGCAGCGGAAATTGAAAAAACCGTAAAGGAAAAAGTGTTTCTTTTGATCTCATGAACCTATGGTTAAAATTAACGCAGTGCTGAAAGACTCACCCTGTATATATATTTATATAAATTGGTTTATTGTTCTTGATCGTTTTTTAGATAGTTGAATATATTCTTAGGAATAGCGGTCACTTATATTTGATTTAACCACTTGTCTCTTAAACCAAGCTTTCGGAAATTTATTGTTATTTATTGATCTGAGCCTAAAACTGAAAACTAGGAATAATATTGTTCAGAAATTAGCTGGATCGTCTTGGGGTGCTGATGCTTCCACTCTTCGCACAGCATCTCTAGCCCTAGTTTTTTCTGCAGCTGAGTATTGTTGATCTGTTTGGTTTAATAGTGCACATACACAAAAAATTGATGCACAATTGAATACATCCATGAGAATAATTACTGGCACCATAAGATCAACACCGGTTCATTGGTTACCAGTTTTGTCTAATATTGTCCCTCCCCATATTCGCAGACAGACTGCAGCTCTGAATTCTTGGAATAAATATCATTCTTTGCGAAATTTATTCCCAATTATTTCATATTTTCCACAAAATAGAATTCCCAGATTGAAGTCACGTAAACCATTATGCCATAATACGTTCTTCAATATGAACATAAGTGATAAAGAATTATGGAAAACTGAGTGGATCTCTTACGAAATATTCAATAAGTATCTCATTTCTGATCCTTCTGAAAAAGTTTCTGGTTTTGATCTTCCAAGGAAAATTTGGACAGTTCTTAATCGTTTGAGGACAGGTCATGGTCGTACCAATAGCATGCTATTTAGATGGAACTCAGTTCCTAGCGCAAGTTGTGAATGTGAAGAGCAGAAGAAACAATACCTCATCTCATCAATAGTTGTCGCATATATAAATTTCAGGATGGTTTTAGGGTTATTCATGATGTTTCCGACTCTTTCTTGGAATATGTTATAAATTTCAAACGAATATGATACGTATTTTTGTTATTCAGTTCTTTTTTCTGCTTTTGTCTTTTTATTTCCAGATTCAATGTGAACAACTTGAAGTAGTCTCTGTCTCCATCAATAGAAGACCACTCTTGAAGAAAAAAGTCCCTGAAATATATTTCAGCTTATTTTTGTATTTTTACACTCAGACGGGGAGCCAGGGTTTTTTTCCCTTAGGCTTTTATGTCATACGCCGAATTGTATGACACCCCGTCACTAACCCCTGATCTATATGTTTTATTGTTTGCTGACTAAATATTGTCATCCAAAAGTTCAAAAGAAAATATATATATATATTGTAATTTATTCCCACATTTTATCAACGATATCAATCAAATTTACAATAAATTCTACTTATTCCATCATTTCTACATATTTTCTTTGAATTATTTCCAATAAATCATCAATAAAATATTGAATTAGACAATAAGCCTCATCGATTTCTATTTTCTCAAAATCAAATTATTTTCCATGTCAAATAATTACAGAACATAACTTTTTTCAAATCAAGATTTCCAAAGTCAATTTTGGCCAAGCCAAAGTTTCTTTCAATAAAATATATTACACATCTAATTTCTCAAAATTAAGAAAATTATTTCTTTTCTACACTAAATCTTTGAGTAAGTTTCCATTCAATGTCTTTTCCAATTATGTAATTTATGTACTTTTGAACTCTGAAGTGGAAACAATAAATTTTCGAAAGCTTGGTTTAAGAGACAACGATTTTTACATCAAATATGAGTGACCGCTATTCCTAATAATATATTCAACTATATATATATCTATATACAGGGTGGCCATTTAAAAACAAAACAGACGAGATTACAGACGAAATAAGTTTTTTTGACAGAAATACTCGGACAGGTCGATTTCTGTTTCGAGGAGGACAACTTAAGATGTAGATTACGGACTTATAGCGCTTCAACCCTTGCTGCTACAACCCCCAACCTCAATGTTTGAATAAGAAAAATGGGGTGAGTGATACTTCATTTCAAAGATATTTTTATACTTATTTCAGCAGAGTAATTGTTTTTTCATTTTATGCATTAGTTCTCGAAATATTCATGCGTTAGTTAATTTCATCACATAAATTAATTTTTCACGAATAATTGACATTTCGTGCTTCCGAAACACCAAAATTTCCGTACTTGTATTTGAAATTGCAAAACATCTACCACTGGGCAAATGAAGTCATACCGTACGTGTTAATGCTACTAGGGTCAGATGTTCGACTAGCTGTTTTATTCACTGGAATCATTCTTCAACTGTACGGTATCACTGCGATTTGAAGTATTGATGTAAATAATGAGACTTTTCAAAGTAAAGTAAATAATTTATCAGAAACATATCTATTAATTAAATATTCAAATTGCTCACCATTAGCTTCCATACAATGAAATAAGTTTTGTTCGAAACAATGGCGCACATTTTGCAGCATTTCTGGAGTTATTTGACGACATTCGTTCACTATACGTCTTCTTAAATCTTCTATGGAATCGGGCTGTGTAGAGTAAATTTTACTCTTCAAGTGTCCCCAAAGGAAGAAATCTAGTGGTGACAGATCTGGCTATCTGGCTGGCCATTCAGTAGGACCCCTTCTTCCAATCCACCGATTTGGAAATCTTTGATCCAGATATTCTCGAACTGGTAGGGCGTAGTGTGGAGGAGCTCCATCCTGCTGGAATACAATCTGATCTTTCACATAATTTCCAGCATTGTTTTCAATAATTTCCGTCAAAATTGGATCAATGTGATTTTCCAATAAGTCCATGGTAGTTCTGAAGCTCAAAATGACGATTTTTCACAAAAAACACTATGCCATGAAAACGCCACTTTATTTTCAAATACTCAGTTAAGAATATTTCGATAACTAACACATAAAATGAAAAAATTACTGTGCTGAAATCAATATGAAAATACCTTCCAAATGAGGTATCACTAACTACATCTTCCTCATTCAAAATTTGGGGGTGAGGGTTGTAGTAGCAAGGGTTGAAGCGCTATACACCCGTAACCTACATCTTGAGTTGTCCCCCTCGAAACAGAAATCGACCTGTCCGAGCATTTCTATCGAAAAATTTATTTCGTCTGTAATCCTGTCTGTTTCGTTTTCAAATGGCCACCCTGTGTATATTATATTCTGTAGTATATAAATCATACTATTAAAATTGATCACTTTAATAAAGATAGTTTCAAAAACAAGAAAAACACTCTCAGAAAGAATATCGAACTAAAAAAAGGTTATAAATAATTTTATAAATCAATTTATGACAATGGTATATAAAACATACTAGTGAAATTGAGAAGGAAGCGTGGGGCGCTTTGTGACATAGTTTTCGTATATCAAGGGCCCCACGCTTCCTTCTCAATTTTACTAGTATGTTTTATATACCATTGTCATAAATTGATTTATAAAATTATTTATAACTTTTTTGGTCCGATATTCTATCTAATCGTGTTTTTTTTTTTTTTTTTGAAACTATCTTTATTGAAGTGATCACGAATTCAATAATTTACTAGTATACTCATACTTTTTGAACTTTTGTCTATATTTTTCAAGTAGTCGAACTTGTTGATTAGTTTTCCAGAAGAAATTGCGAAGTTCCGATAGCGTATTATTTTCATTCAAGCTATGTATCCCGACTCGGGACATGCGTCCATTGTTTAAACTGCAAAATAAACATTTTCAAACCCGTTCTTATTGTCAGACGCACAGGTGGGTCAAGAATGTCGCATATGATTTCCATAATGAAGTTTACGATAAAATCTAAGTTTAGAGCAATAACCATGTCTCAATTGCAATGTTACTTCGGTTTGACGAGAAGTATAACTACACGGGTGTCAAATTCACATATTAATTCAAGTTTATGTTCCTTATAATGGGGAGAAATTACATAGTCGTTCATTAAGAGTTGAACTATGGTATGCTCCTTGTTCAGACGTAGGAGATGGCTGAGTTGAAACGAAATGTGTGTTTCCAGATACTAGCAATTAAGATATGAGGATGAGCCAAGTTTCTATTAATATTATTGGTTTCGATAAATCATGTCTCTACTGATTGAATATCACAGCTGCTGTTCTTTTCGAGCTCTGGATAGTATATTTGAGTAATGTTTTGAGAAGTTGATTGATATTTACTTGAGAATATGCAGTGGAGTTAAATTTGACAAATCGAATTTACATACATGATTTTTGTGAATTCATTACTACACCGTTTTCATTTGTAGTATGGATCATGGATGGTAGCGTCATGTGATTATTAGAAAGCATTATTTTTATTTAAGAATAGTCAATTTAATATTTGAAAGCGTCTATAGTAGTTTAGAACAGTTATTTTAATATCAGAAAGGGTCATTTGTATATTAGAAATATCATTTGAACATTGAAAAACGTCAATTGTAGTTTAGAATAGTCAAATGTATTTTAGAAATAGTCATTTTCATTTTGGAAAAGGACAAATGAATTTTGGAAATCGTCATTTGAGTTTTTTTTCTAGAGGAGATCATTTGTATTATTACTGTATTGTACTTTGGAATATGAAACTCTCTCGGAATATTTGTCACTTACTCCTTTTGATGATTTGTTATACATTTCTGATGTTGAGGAAAAGGTTGCATGTTTTACGCGGTTGATGATTGGTCTTTACGATGAGTTAGCTCCGGTAAGGTCTATACGGTGTAGGAAAAATTATAAGCCTTGGTTCACTTCGACCATCAAGAAATTGATTTCGCTGAGGAATGCTGCTCTCAATAAATTTCAACAGAACAGAACCCCTTCGAACTGGGAATATTATAAAAATATTCGTAATGCGACCACTGCTGCTGTTAATAGAGAAAAAAAAGCTTATATTCAGTTTGCTATTGATGGGAGGGGGGTTGATAGTAGGAACTTGTGGACAAGACTAGAAGAACTGGGTGCACATGTCAAAACTGCCGCAAAGACAATCCCGCCTACTTTGGATAAACCAGAGGATTTGAACCATTTTTTTCTTGAATTTTCACAAACCTTGAGTGCTAATCAGGTCTACGATGCAATTACTTATTATTCATCATCTAGTTTCGCCCCTTTTGAAGAAAGATTGCATTTCACCTTAACAGATGAAGATGAAATTTATGACATTATTAAGTCCATTAATTCTGGGGCTATTGGACCTGACGGTTTGAACGTTGAAATGCTTTTGCGCTGCTGTCCACATATACTCAGACATCTAGTTAACATTTGCAATAGTTGTATAATAGATGCAAAATTTCCTGACTCTCGGAAAGTTTCCAAGGCGATTCCGATACCCAAAGTTAGCAATCACACAAGTTTTAATGACATGCGCCCCATTTCCATTTTGTCTCATTGCGCGAAGGTACTGAAAAAATGTTAGCAGTCAGAATAAGATCGCACTTGGATAAATTCTCAACATCTTGCCGCCGCGCCAGTCATGCTTCAGGAAGGGTTATGGTTGCTGTACAGCTCTGATGGATATTGTGGATACCATGATTCGGAACGCTGACACTGGTAAAAGCTGTGTTTTGCTGCTTATGGATTACTCCAAGGCTTTTGATAGAGTTAATCGTCAACTGATGACTGCAATATAGGAAATATCATCATATAGGATTATCCGATGTAGCCGTCGAACTTATAAGGAGTTATCTGCAAAATAGGTATCAGTATTTGGAGACATTGACAGGTAGTTCGGAATTGGGACCGGTCGGGAGTGGTGTTCCGCAGGGCTCAGTTCTTGCTCCAATTTTGTTCTGCATTTATACATTTTCCATCACCGATGGACTGCAGTACTGTGTGGACTTTGAGTACGCTGATGACACACAGCTACTTTTCACTTTTGAGTCGTCATCGTTGCATCAGGCAACCAGGGTGATCAATGCGGATGTTGCTTGGTTGTTGAGGGTTTCGAGTGATCATCAGCTTATCTTGAATCCGAATAAAACAAAGATTCTCGTATTTGGAAAAAGACAGCAAAAGTTTGGAGTCTCAATTGGACGTCAGAGTTGATGGTGTCAGGATTCCTGTGGTTAAATCTGCACGAAATTTGGGGATTATTCTGGATACTGAGCTCCGATTCACTGAACACGTAACATCTTGTATTCAGCGAGCGTGTTCAGCACTGAAAAAGTTATACGGTAGTAGACGTCATCTCCCTCAAAAGGCTAAAATTTTACTGACCGACTGTCTGGTTTTGAGCCATTTCAACTATTGTGACGTTGTTTACGGTCCATGCTTGCGGGTTGTTGATAAGACAAGGATACAGAGAGTGCAGCGTTCTTGCCTAAGGTTCATTTATGGCATAAGGAAATTTGAACCAGTTATCCATAAGTTGGAGTGCTGTCGGTGGTTGAGCATGGATAGGCGAAGGAAGCTGCATGCCGTGGTTTTGTTCCACTCTATCATCTGTTTCCTAATCTGTACAATAAGATAAGGTTTAGGTCGGACGTTCACAATATAAATGTTAGATTTAGAGGATTAATTTCACCACCTGCTCATAAAACATCTTTATTCCGCAGGTTATTCTCATTTTCGATATATTTTCTATACAACCGCATTTCTGCCCCTCTGAGGTAGAGTAATCCATCGCGGTTTAAGAGTAAGTATCGAAGGGTGTTGCTGAACACAACGAACTGAGAAGTTTGTGCCTTATTCTTTTTTTTTATTCCTCTGGGTGTGCGCATTCTGGGAGCTTATGGTGTGAAGTGTGGGAATGAATGACTGGTTTTTTTTTGGTTGGCTTCTCAGGGTTTACAATAATAACAGTATCACTGACGTAAGTCCTTTTGCAGTAATTTTCTCTGTTTCATGTTTTTTAAAATTGTATGATTACTCTGCAATAAATCTATTATTATTATTATTATTATTATTGTAATAAAATTTCCATTCAACTCAACTGATAACTTAGCTAGGCAACAATGTCTCAATGAAAACCCAAATTTAGGCTTACTTTTATCAAACGTTGAAAAGGCCCGTATCTATAGTAATAATGTTGTTAGTGATAAATTCTGCAGTTCGTCGATATTGAGCAAAATTTCGTGTTATATAGACAGTAAAAAACATGAGCTTGGTCGATATATGTGCTATTTTCTGAACATCGCTTCTGAGAAAAGCAACAATTAAATTGTTACCGAGTAGGCATTTGCTACACGCAGTTTGTTTTTAAATTTTAAATGCGCGGGATCGATTCGATCAGAGTTGTCCCTAATGCCCAGGTGTCGTGGAAATAGCAGAAAATATTATTAGAAGACTAAACAAGCAGCACAGTAGTGAAGACAGGAGGAGGATTGTTGAATGCTCCAATCGTGGTGAAGACTGGACGCAGTTAACAAGGACGTAGGCAGTAAGACAGCTTATCAATGGATTCGTTCGGGAAGACCAAAAGTGATATGAAAAGGAGGTAATAAGATATACCCATGCTTAATAAACGATGTCACATATTTTTTTAGAGAAGTACTGTTGGTGTACTTCATGATGTATCAAACAAAGTATTTGATTTGTGTTGCTTGAATCAATATGTATTGATAGTTTGCATTCAAATATTAGCAGTTCATCGTATTATAATTGAATTCGCATGATACTGACAATGCCACTGATTATCTCCTCCTTATTAAGCCGTTATAACGACAATCGACTATTGTTATTATTGAGCAACAATGGTCTAATTTTAGGGGTGAAATCTAAATGTATTTCTGAAGAAGCAGAACTCATTATGACCTAGCTGGAAGAAGATTGCGGTTTAACACTCAAGCAATTTAAGCAGAGAATCCGAGAAAAATTTGACAAATTGGTTTGTATATCAACAATTGGCAATATTTTGGAAGGACGGATATATACTTCTAAACATTTCCTCGATTGCTACTACAACCCTCACCCCCAAATTTTGAATAGGGAAGATGGGGTGAGTGATACATCATTTGAAAGGTATTTTTATACTGGTTTCAGCACAGTATTTGTTTTTTCATTTTATGCATTAGTTCTCGAAATATTTTTAACTAAGTATTTGAAAATGAAGTGGTGTTTTTGTAGTGTTTTTTTGTGAAAAATCGACATTTTGAGCTTCAAAACAACCATGACTGTGGCTTCCTTCCTCCAATCCACTGACATAGAAATCTTCAATCAAGATGTCGAACAAACAAAGCGTATTGCGAAGTAGCTCAATCTTGCTGAAACTCAATCTAAATTATCTTCGATATAATTTGCAGTATTTCCAATAACATGCGGTAACACTTGATCGATAGAAATCTCCAAAAAGTCCAAATACGTACATATCTCTAATCAGATTACCAGGTAAGAAAATCAAATCATTTATGATGCCACAGAAATATTCCAGTCCCAATTCGTGAAACGATTTCCGACTTAATTGAAGTGTTTTCTCAGTTGGCTTCAATATGTTTTCATTTTTTTGATTATTGAATTCATATCTTTTTCAAAAAAATGACAATCGATAATTTTTTATTTATTACGAACAGATCATTAAGTTGGCTTACTGGTTCTTTGACATGTGAATTATTCTTAGTTTTGAATCGAGACTTGTATGTGTTCTAGTTCATTGTTCGACATGGTTTATGTGGAAGAGCAGATTGTGTTTAGGCAGGATGGAGCTCCTCCACACTACGCCTTACCAGTTCGAGAATATCTGGATCAAAGATTTCCAAATCGGTGGATTGGAAGAAGGGGTCCCACAGAATGGCCAGCCAGAACGCCAGATCTGTCACCACTAGATTTTTTTCTTTGGGGCCATTTGAAGAGTAAAATTTACTCTACACAGCCCGATTCCATAGAAGATTTAAGGAGACGTATAGTGAACGAATGTCGTCAAATCATTCCAGAAATGCTGCAAAATTATTTCATTGTATGGAAGCTAATGGTTAACAATTTGAATATTTAATTAATTGATGTGAGTTTTTGATAAATTATTTACTTCACTTTGAAAAGTCTTATTTCTTAGATCAATACTTCAAATCGTTCTGATACCGTACAGTTGGAGGATGATTTCAGTGAATAAAACAGCTAGTCGAACATCCGACCTACGTACGCTATAACTTCATTAGCCCAGCAGTAGATGTTTTGCAATTTCAAATACAAGTACGGAAATATTGGTGTTTCGGAAGCACGAAATGTCAATTATTCGCAAAAAATTAATTCAAGTGATAAAATTAACTAACGCATGAATATTTCAACAACTAATGCATAAAATGAAGAAACAATTACTGTGCTGAAATCATTATAAAAATACCCTATTCAAAATTTGGGGGTGGGGGTTGTAGCAGCAAGGGTTGAAGCGCTATGCGTCTGTAACATACATATTAAGTTGCCCCCCTCGAAACAGAAATCGACTTATTCGAGCATTCCTATCGAAAAAACCTACTCCGTTTGTAATCTCGTCTGTTTCGTTTTCAAATGGCCACCCTGTATATTCTTTTGAACTTTTGGCTTACAATATTTGTTTAGCAAACAATAAAGCATATACTAAATAGAAAGCAGATAGTAGCGAACGACGAGACCAATTTTAATCTATTTTGTAGAAAGTCAAGAGGCCAATGTCATAACTGATGTGAAAACAGCCGAGTTTTGTACAGAATTTTTCGTACGCCACTGGAATATTGGCCAAATAGCGATGCAAACAATTTTGATTTGCCGAGATAATTTGAGATTTTTCTATTTTCACGTTGAAATTTGGATACGGTACGTTTTCTACAACGATGGCACATGATAGATCCATCACCAGCACTCATTCCACAGCACCCCCCGTCGAATATGCCGAATGACGGGCAAGTTTTCAATAAAAAAATTCTTATATGGCAAACTAGACATAGCCGAGTTCCAGCCGAGTTTTCTGTGACTAATTCATACCTGGAAAACTAGACATACGATTGAAGTCAAATTACACAATAATATTCAGAAGCACCAACTCATAATTTTTGCATTTGCCACAATCATTTGCACCCCCAGGGGGAGTCAGTAGGTACTCAGCTTAATTATTGCAAATTCATAAAAATGGATCAAACGTCGGCTGGAACTCGGCTAGCACCAGCCCACCCCCTTCCCCAGGAGTGCAAGTGGCAGTGGGTCATAAAGTGTAATTAGAGAGAGAATGAATACCAACTTTCGTGTCGATTTTATGTCTAGCTCTCGAGATATTCCTATCTACTTGAATAGTCATCGAACCGTTATTTTAGCCCCCTCCATGAGGTAGCAAGTCAGAGATAACTACTGAAATAATGTTTCGTCAATATATAGATAATTCTGCAGATGTATAATAGCATTCTCACGTTTGTTTGATTTCCTATGAATTTTTAATAATTAGGTTGAGTATCTACTGACCCCCTGAAGTGCAAGTGAATGTGGCCAATGCAAAAATTATGAGTTGATGCTTCTGGATGTTATTGTAAAATTTGACCTCTATCCTATGTCTAAGTTTCCAGGTATGAATTACTCACAGAAAACTCGGCTGGAACTCGGCTATTCCCCTTCAGGGGGTGCAAGTGAAAGTGAGACATAAAGTTATTCTGTGTATACAGAGATGAATAAATACAGAATTTCTAGTCGATTCTATGTCAAGTTCTCAGAAATATTTGTAACGGCATTAGGCCGTTATTTAAGCCTCGCATATGGGTGCAAGTCAGATATACCTACTGAAATATATTTTTGTCAATATGTAGATAATTCTGCGGTAGTATGAGGGCATTCTCATGTAGGGTTGGTTTATGAATTGTTAAAAATTGGTCTGAGTACCTACTGAACGCCCTCCCCAGGGTGGGGGTGTGTATGTAAAGTGAATGTGGCAAATGCAAAATTATAAGCTGATGCTTCTGGATGATATTGTGTAATTTGACATCAATCCTATGTCTGGTATCCCAGGTATGAATTACTCATAGAAATCTCGGCTGGAACTCAGCTACAGCCCCCACCCCTAAGGGGATGCAAGTAGAAGTTAGTCATAAAATTGTTCTATGTAAATAGAGACGAATAAATAAAAATTTCCAGTCGATTCTATGTCTAGTTCTCCGAGATATTTGTATGTCCTTGAATTATCATTAGGCCGTTATTTAAGCCCCATAGAGGTGCAAGTCAGAGATACCTACTGAAATATTTTTTGTCGATATATAGATAACTCTGCGGGAGTATGATAGCATTCTCACGTTTGATTGATTTTTTATGAATTTTCAATATTCAGGCTGAGTACCTATAGACCCCCCTGGGGGGGTGCAAGTGAATGGGACAAATGCAAAAATCATAAGTTGATGCTTCTGATTGTTATTGTGTAATTTGATCTCAATCCTATGTCTAGTTTCCCAGGTATGAATTACTCACAGAAAACTCGGCTGGAACTCGGCTAGCCCCCCCAAGGGGTGCAAGTGGCAGTGAGTGAAGAGGTTAATTTGTGTGTATAGAGGGAAGGATAGAAACCGAATTTCGTGTCGATTCTATGTCTAGTTCTCGAGATATTCGAATCTGCTTGAATAATCATTAAGCCGATATTTTTGCCCCCTTGGGGTTGCTAGTCAGAGAACAACTGAATTATTTTTTTGTCAATATATAGATAACTCTGCGGGAGTATGATAGCATTCTCACGTTTGATTGATTTTTTATGAATTTTTAATATTCAGGCTGAGTACCTATAGACTCCCCTGGGGGTGCAAGTGAATGGGACAAATGCAAAAATTATAAGTTGATGCTTCATGTTCTTATTGTGTTATTTGACCACAATCCTATGTCATATTCATCACTGATGATGATTTTCGATAAATCGCGCACCTTTTCCAGAACCCAATCGTTCGTCGTTTCAAATGGTCCGACGGCTCCAATTCCTGTGTCAGCTTGATCTTGTAAGGGTGTAAATCAAGTTCCTTACATAAAATTCGCCATAGAGTGGTCTGACGGATGCCCAATTCTTGAGAACGCCGTGGAATTGACGTATTTGGGATGTCGGCTACGGAGGCCCGAACAGCAGCGATGTTTTTGTTACCGCGACCAGTCTTTCGTCTCACAGGCACGACAACATCCAACAGCGATTATGTAGACTCAAATTTTTGCACCAAACATGTAATTGCCTGTCTACTAGGGCGTGACTTACGACCGAAAATTGGATGAGGCTCAAAAATGTTGCCCTCACCAACTTCGAATTTCGCTAATAAATTTTTATAACTTGCAAAAGTTGATTGTTCGTGTACTTCACCATATTCATCATGTTCGCTATACTGAATAAATTGAAGTTGACAGTTCGATGATTGGTCTGAGGGTGCGTTCACAAATTAAATTCAAAGTTTTCAAGTCTCCATTAGAAAACCAGATAGTTTAACAAGAGCGCTAAAGCCATCTGACCTTACGTCAGAGCTTTCTAAATTTTTCTGTAAGAAATTTATCAGAAAAAATAAATTGACTTGGAAAGAAATACGCATTCAAAGTATAAGATAATATCACGCCCAGTCTAACAAGAGTGGAACCTGATAACATAAAAATCAAAGAACGTAGAAATGCATTTATGAATAACTATTAGAATGAGTAATAACTCCGATAGATCGAAGTTGATCTAACATCTAGAGGACAAGTATCATCGAATAAAACGGAACGCATAATTTCCAAGGAAATTAAACTTACAAGAAGAAAAATCAAGGCAGCATTAATGAAAATCACTTTTGATTACATAAGTGCCCCATCAATAGAGTTGCCGGAGGCTGATTGTTCCTATATTTTGAAAAATTATTTTAACTATAAATGAGTACAGACGTCATTAAATTTCATAGTTCGCTCAATCTTCACTATTAATGAAAATTGCAAAATTTGCGAACATTTTTATCCTTTTCTAGGCTTTAGGGAAGCGATAGAAAAGTTCCATTTTCAAAAATTGCCGAACGAAAAATATTCGAGAAACCAATTTCTAATCGACGTGGAAGCATTTTCAGATTTCAAGCCCTTATCCAGAAAGTCTTGGGTTTAAGAAGCTGCTAATTTTGCAGTAAAAATTGAATAATTGGAGCATTATCCTTCAAAAATATTAGTTCAATGAAATCCTTTAAACACACCCTGTATCATTATGTTTTTTGTATGTGAATTCCAATCAAACTTCTCAGTTCTTTGACGATCAATGTACAAAGAAAAACAAGCAAAGGAATAACAAAGCCTGTAATGCTAAATGAAGATAAATATCTCTTCATCTTCCGTTTGAGGTCATTCTCATCATTTGATCAGCTTCCACTGTAGAAAACTAGATCTACTGCGATACAGAGTATTTCAAAATATTTATTTAAGACTTGAAGACGAGGAAGCCAACAATCGATAAAAATCAACGATGAAATGTTGTTTCCTCACTTTAATGCTTGCGTTACGTCTGATTGCTGTCGCTCAATTGTTGAAGCTATTTTGTTTCCGAACCGTAAAATCTATTACTCCAATATTCTCTTCAAGATGTTATCGTAAATTGAGTCGATTTTTAGGTGTGAGGAAAGTCAGGAAATTATATTATGAGAAATTGTTGTTTCATCAATGAATGGATTGAAACTTCTTTAAACGAATCAACGACTGCTTCTCATGGAAGAATTGAGGAAGATTTCTCAAAGCAATTCCAATAACGTATAAAGTAATCTCCAATAGTTTTATAAAACTCTGTATAATGTTCCGTGAACGAATCTAACAAAAATTCAACTCGAACAGAAATTTTTGCTATGATATAATGATTTTACTTGTCTATGTATCCAAATGATGAATTAGATAGATTCTTTTTACGGCATTGTTCTATTAGAACATCGTGCTATAGTTTTGTCTGTAATTTTCGAATTTTTGCATAATTCTGAAATAAGACATCTGGTGGCGACTTTTGGCATAATTGCTGGGATATCATTGTAAATGGGTTGATGTTCACATTGGATTTCTTGGAGTTTTTCATGGTATTTTTGTGGATTTGTTCAGAAGAAAGATGATTGTTAAAACATATTGTGGATTTCTGAATATCAGCTTCAATCATTTCTCTAGGAAAATGAACGAAAATGACGAACTCAAAAGAAAGCTGGTCATTCATTCAATTGTCATAACTTCTCAATTATCGAGAAAATGTTACATTCATTTCTCTTCTGGTATTGAAATTCTATTTCGTACCTATGAGACAGTCGGAATTACTTTCAATATTCTCTTTGGTAGATTTTTATCATGTCAGAGATGTACAACGAGTTGTGCAACTGGTGGTATATCTGGACATTTCATACATACATCTCAACTAGAAAGAGGATTCATCCTCTAAAGCAAGTGAAAGTGAAACTGCCTAGTGGAAAGCAACATGTGGCAAAAAATCTAACGATTTCCACTAAGTTCTATGAATACAGTTTGAACGATCTGAAGTCAGGCCTTTCAAGTTTGTCTTGTCACTATTAAAACTTTGGTTTAACAAGGAGTTGAATCTTATAATGGTCAATCAGACATTTTGAAACTAGATCTTTAACAAGGAAACTGTAAATATAGTAATTTTAATTTAATTTCTACTCTTCCAATTGGAAATATATTTTTAAGGACTATATGTATTCGATTTCTTTCACTTTTTTTGTTGCGGATGCCAAAGATAATCAACTAGATAAATGTAGGTCGATAAACAATAGTTACATATGATTAGATATATAATTTTGAATTCCAATGCAAAATATGAAACAGCCAGATTTGAGTTTGCAATAGAATAATAACTGCAAGAATACGCTACCTTTTCTTCCATAATAGATTTGTTCGACCCGATATCTATGTAAGTTTTATCAAAAATAACTTCAAAATTTGAAAACACCAAAAAATTTCAAATGAATTAGTCCAGTTTCAAGAAATCTCATAGATAGATAAATTTATTCGTCATCAACATTACATGACAGGTCAATAATAATACATAGCATTATATAAAACAAAGTTATACTAAAAATAACATCACTAACATGAGAATATTCAAAACCGACGAAAAAACATATATTACTGAGTCTATACAGTTCAATATTTCACTAAGGTTGCAGCAGTATTTTCACGCATTTTTGAAATTTATTCTATAGAAATCAACATATTCTTTCACGCTATAGAAAGCTTCGTTTGTCAAAATTTATTTGATTTTCTTTTTAAATTGTGTGTGATTCAACAGCGTGATCTCATTCGGCAGTAAATTGTACAAAACAGAACCAGCATGGTACGGAGATCTTTCATGAAACTTATGGTAGAGCTTCGGAAGATGAATTCTATGTCTTGCCCTTGTTTCGTATTTATGGAATTCTTGACGACAAACCAACTCTGATCTCTTCGAGTGTATTAAATTCAGCAATGTATACAAGTATATACATAGTAGAGTGAAAAGAGAATAGGTCATGAAAATTATCCTACATGACGTCTTAGGTTCTAATCCAAAAGGAGTCGTATTATTCTTTTCTGCAAGACAAACGGCCTGTGAGCATCAGTTGAGCTCCCCACACCAAGATACTGTATCTCAAGATAGAACACACATTTGAATGATAATATGTAAGTGCGCCTTCCATGTCTATAAATCTCTTTAACCCTAACCCTTCTCTCGATCTATCAGAAATGATAATAGATGCATCGTCGGCGTATAAAAATACTATTCCATTTGTTATATACTCAGGTAAGTCATTTACAAAAGTAAGAAAATCAATGGTCCCAAGACACTTCCTTGCGGGATACCCAAACCCGTGTCAAACAATTCAGAGGAGCCACCCTCTATCTTAATGCAGATTTTCCTATTCTTTAGAAAAGATGTTAAGCACTGGTTCATGAAACCACGTATTCCCATTCGATCCAATTTTTTCCGAAACAAATTCAGCTTCAAGACAGTCAAATGCCCTCTGCAGGTCGAACCATAACCATATTGTTAACGAATTATTTCCTAATAAAGTAAATTCGCGAAGGGGTAACATCAACTGGCCTCCTAGAAGCCCCCAACCTTAGCTCACTTGACTATTTTGCATAGAGATACCTTAAAATCAAGGTTTTTCAAAATAATCTGTCGAATCTAACCAAGTTGAAGCAAAACATCAAGTAAGAAATGGCAGCAATATATATAGCTACGTGTCAACGTGTGATCGCCAATTTTCGTTCCCGTTTAGAAGAGTGCCAGCAACGCAACGGTCATCATATGGATAACATCATCTTTTCCAAATAATTATCAATTCATATGATAAAAATTTAGAAAGCACTGACGTGAGGTCAGATTGCTTTGGCGCTCTTGTTGACCTACTTGCGAGTGAATATTCAAACCTTAACAAATCTATAAGCTCTCTGATCGGGTGAACAATAGTCTTTTTCCGTACTATGGGACAATGTGATGTAAATATGAAAGCCTAATGAATAAACAAACCTTTATCTCAATTTGAAAATAACTACTCATAATTTTCACCAAATTTTGTTCTATGCTTCTCCTAAAAACTTACGTCATTGCTTTTTCTGAGTTTTGACAACGCCATCAAATTCTTTCTCTATGATAAAAATTTTTGATTAATATTACGTCTGTGCTTTTCTGAATTTTGACAACGTCATCGACATCGAATTCTACCTCTATGAATTCTATGAAAATTTTGATTGATATTACACCAACTGACACTGATATCTAGGTCCGCAAGTTGTCAAACGAATATCGATCTGTGATGGCAAATCTTTCAATGACAAAGCTCGGACTTTATGACATTTCTATTTTTCTCTTGAGTAAATGAAAAAATGATCATATCTTCAGGAGGGGCAAAGCTACGACAATGAAATTTGGGGATGAGTAAGATATCAGTAACCTCAATATATATACGGATTTTTATTTAAATCTAAATGAAGTCTTAGGAGATATTAAGTATTGAAAATTTTTTTTTGGGAATTTTTAAAATTTTTAGCGTGACGATTTCTGCGAAATTTTGCAAGCCATTTTGTTTCAGCCTCCCTCAATAACATTCCAAGTATCAACTTGATCGGATGGATATTCTAGTAGTTATTGAGGAAACAAAATTTCAGATGCTCATAACTACTGAACCATCCGACGGATTTGGCCCAATAACGAACTTGACCGAGATATTTGGACAATTAACCAATTCTGAAAATTTGAAAACTCTAGCTGATTCCTTTTTTGGATGCTAGAGAGGATACGGCCGGCCGGCCGGACAAACTCAACTTTCGCCACGGATTCTTCATCGGGGAGTCGAACCCAATCGATTGAGACCATTTTCGGCTTGATATTCCAAAATTACAGACATTCGGGCAAAATGATAGGCACTCTGTTCGGGTGAACAAGAGCGCCAAAAATAAACAATAAACTTTTTGATTGGTCACAAATATTTTTTTGTTTCATTGAACTTACAAATACCAGATACCCTTTCTGGACACCTTGTAGGTAGAATAAGATTCGGCATAAGTAACTGAAATTACACTAATCTTTGAAAACGTCGTTGTATTGAATGAATAACTATCAAGTTAAGAACTCTTTTTCATTTCAAATGTTTACGGCATATTTCATGGAAATCTTCTAGTTGCAATTACTATATAATATTATTATATCCACTAAAAGTGTTAGATGAAGAACATTAAGGAAACAAATAGTCTTACCAAACTTTTCTTATTGTATTGATCCATATCGCACATTTCTCTCTTGAACCAACTTTTTGAAAGGAAAAATGTTTTACAAATATCTGTATATAACATGTATTGTGACCACCAACTACACATTACTTAATATGATAATTTTTAATACATAGTACATAGTTCGTCTAGATCCTCAGAATTCATTCACAGTATTATGAAGCAGTTATGAGTAGAATCAACTCAAAAAATCTCTTCAACGTCACAAACACAGACATTTCCACTACAACTCATCGATGAAGAAGTAAAATGACTGCGAATTCGTTTTTCTCTTAACGAAAATGCTGGAATTCGTCACTGAAGTCGCCACATACAAATATGCAAACCGTTTATAGGGTTTGACTTCCTGATGCTCTATAAAGGGTCAAACCTTGTGTGTCCGCCCGGCCGACCGTTTATTCTCCATTATCCAAAGGAGATGAACTAGAGTTTTCATATATTCACAATAGGTCAACTGTCCAAATAAGTATCTCAGGTCAAAGTTAGTTACAGGGCCAAACCCGTCAAATGGTTCAGGAGTTATAAGCATCTGAAATTTGGTTTCTCTTTTATCTCCTAGAGTATCTACCGGATCAAGTTATAACTCATAAGATATTTCAAATAGGTTGAAACAAATAGGCTCATGAAATTTCGTACTAATCGACACATTAGAAAATTTTCAAAAAACTCCCAAAAAATTTTCAATACTCTACCTCATATTATGTCGGACGTAATTAAACAAAAATTTGTGCATTTATTGAGAATATTGATCTCTTACATATCCTCAAATTTCATTGTCGTAGCTTTCTCCACCAGTAGAGATTATTATTCGGTGAATATTTCTCCACAGTAGCTGAAAAAACTTATTATCGTGATGATATATCGTTTTCCTGTACGGTCTCTCCGCCTCTGGTATGCAACTTCTTTTTTCGGCCAGTTCTCAGTTTTGAAGTTGAAGAGATCATCAAAACGTTGAAAAATAAAAACTGTGTTGGAGTAGATAACATTTCAACGAGGATCTTGAAGAAGATTGCTCCGATAGTAGGTCAACATCTTGCTCATATAATTAATTTGTCTATAACATCGAGTGAATTCCCTAATGCCTTAAAAAATCAGTTGTCGTGCCTATTCATAAAAGGGGAATTTGAATGAAATAAGCAACTCCAGACCAATATCAATTTTTACATAGTATTTTTTCTAAAGTTTTGAGAAAGTCATTTTCCGGAGAATGATGTCATATTTGAGTAAGTTCAATAACCTCGATAAAGCTCAGCACGGTTTTAGAGTTGGCTGCTCTACTCAGACTGCCGCACTCAAGTTTGCTGTGGGGAAATTGTAGTTCCTTCTCTAGAGTTTTTGTTGCACAGAAAAGAGTCATACGGTTAATTTTTGGTATAAACTATCGAGCATCGTGCAAACCTGTGTTCATTACCAATAAGATTCTGTCGGTGCCCTGTATATACATATTAAATGTCTCATATATACTAAGGAAAATGAAAATGTTTGGGATAAACTTGCTTGTTCGCCCGACATCTAACTCATAATTCACAGGTGCTTCTGTTTCAAAACATCGGACTCACAGTTTCGAACGTTCTCCACTGTATCAGAGCATTGCATTATACAGGGTGATTCCGGAGGAGACCGTCAGATTTTAGGTGAAGTATACAGTAGTCAATATAGTTTCGGAACAATGTTGGGTTTATGGTTCAGGGCCTTCATTGAGAGTCTACAGGGTGATTTGTCCGATTCGACTGATTTTTCTTTTTATTCATAACTTTGGTATTTCTTGATCAATCTTGATGAAATTTTCAGTGCAGAACAATATGATTATCTTCTTTCAATAACTATAACATTTTTTCAAAAATACAGAATGGGAATTATGATAACTTCAGATTAAGTATGCAGGTTGAAAAACACACCTGTACATTCCGTTTTCAGAAATTTTCTACATGCTTCAGATTCTACCATAAGTTTACATTACTGGAGAGTTTCAATTTTTTTGGCACACGTCCATTTTTTCTAGAAAATTCTTCAAAGATGATCAATATCGTTTTTTCGCTCCAAGGCATTGAGAATATTCTGAATTAGATGGTAAAGCTGTATCGTCCAATAATACAAAGCTCTTCCTGAATCCTAAAATAAATTTTCCAAATCCGAAATTCATTTTGATCGTTCATATTCAGATGTATAAAATCATTTAATTCAAAAATTTCTTTATACGTACGTGAACCAAAAAATCTATATACTACTACTACAAATACAGAATAAACATTCGAAACATATGAAAGGCAAAATTATGGATTAACATAAAATTGAGTCATTATTCAGGTGATTTTCGGCTGACTTCCGGTTTTCTATGAAGTGAATATTCCTAAAACAGTAGTTTCGTTCAAAAATGTACTCACTTATGGCCTTATGGTATGTAAAATATTGAATCACGGATGTATGATAAATAGTTTTAATGAAATTGAAAATTCTCCATGAAAATTAAATCTCTATTTAAATCAAATTCTTTAAGATCCATGGTTACCATGAGAGTGAACCAAAGAATGAGAATATTTAATAAATAATCTGTCACAAGAAGTGTATTTCAACATGCCACAATTATTTACTCATGCGGAATATGCGGATATAATTTTTGTTTATGGTTTTGTAACGGAAATGGAAATGAAGACAAAATGGAATACCATAGACTATTTCCCAACCGACGTCAACCAAATAAATGTACGTTCGGACGAGTATTCCATTATTCCAAAGAACATGGGCAATATCCTAGTAAGGCAGAGCACATTGATAGGCCTACTCAAAAATGAAATTTCGATTCAAATTGTTGAACGGGTGGAGGAGGAACCGTCTATTAGTACTCGTCAAATTAGTACCGGATTAGAATTTCCCAGAGCAAAGTGAGCAAGACTTTGAAGAAAGAACAATTCCACCCATACCACTACCAAAAGGTGCAAGAACTGTTGCCACAAGATCTGCCCCAACGATTACAATTTTGTCGCTGGGGTATTAGTCACCAACGAACTATTTTTCGTATTCTATTCAACGATGAGGTTTTGTTCATTAAGAATGGAATTTTTAATATCCACAATTCCCACAAATGGGCAAGAGACAACCCGCATTTGAAGAAGAGTCACAATACACAACACAGATTTTCTGCAATATTTGGCTTGGAACAATAGACGGACATTTAGTTGGCCCTCACATTTTGCGGAAAGATTAAATGGTGAAATTTACCTAGATTTTTTGGAAAATATTCCACCAAATCTATTGGAAAATGTACATATCCGCTCTGTGTACTTTCAGCATGACGGAGCACCACCTCACTTTGCATTGAATTTGAGAAATCACCTGGATTTAAATTATCCAGATGGATTGGCCACAAAGATCGCCTGATTTGAACCCTTCAGACTATTTTGTGTGGGGATATCTGAAAACAAGAGAGTTTATAAGGTTGAAATTAGAAGTAGAGAACACCTAGTTGAAAGGATTTTCGAGGAATGTAATATCTTGATGCAAAATCGATCCCTCATCAGAACGTCAATAGGAATTCAATAAAAAGGCCTGGAATATGAATTTAAAAAAGGGGAAATAATTTCCTGAACATTCTATGTAAATTTTGTGTTGATCCTTAGTTTTGCCGTTCATAATATGTTTCGAATGTTTATTCTGTATAACTTGTAGATATTTGGTTTAAGTAGGTACGTATAAACATATTTTATGGATTGAATGATTTTATACATCAGAATATGATAGATTAAATATGAATTTCAATTTGGAAGAACTACTTCAGGACCCAGGAAGAGCTTTGTATCATTGGACGACACCGGTTTACATTCTAGTTCAGAATATCCTCACTGTCTTGGAGAGAAAATAACGATATTGTTCATCCTTGAAAAATTTTTCTAGGAAAACTGGATGTGTGCCAAAAAAAAATTAAAAACGCTCCAGTAATGTAATCTTATGATAGAATCTGAAGCATTAAGAAGATTTTTTGAAAACGTAATGTACAGGGTGTTTTTTTAACCTGCAAATTTAATCTGACCTGATCATAATTCCCACCCTGTATTTTTGAAAAACTGTTGGAATTATTGAAAGGAGATAATCATATTGTTCAACACTGAAAATTTCATCAAGATTGATCAAGCCATGCCAAAGTTATGAATAAAAGAAAAATCGGTCGAATCGGACAAATCCCTGTAGACTCTCAATGAAGGACCCGAACCATAAATCCAAATTTGTTCCGAACCTGTCTTGACTAGTGTATACTTCACCTAAAATCTGACGGTCTCCTCCTCACCTGTATAACCATTTGCCTAATAACTTGAGATCTTTGGATAAAAAGTCATTCAGAAAGAAATTAAGAGGTTGTTAGTTCTAAAATGTTTCTATTCGGTTAGGGAATTTCTCTCTGATCCCTTAATTTTGTATCCTAAAGGATCAATCAAGTTATTATTATTATTTATTTCATTTACTTAATAAAAGTCGAAAGTTGGCAAAATGTTTGTAATTTTAGAACATCGAGCCGAAAATACTCAATAGATGGGGTTTGACTTCAAACTGAAGAATCCAGGGCCAAATTGAGTATATCCGTCCGGAAGACCGTAATTGGTCCAATCAGTAGAATGATTCATTATCCATCAAATCGAGTAGTTACTTGGGGTTGAAATAAAGAGGACTGCGATATTTCATAGAAATCGCCACGGTAGAAAATTTTGAAAACACATTCGAAAAAAAAGTTTCTCTATTTCAGTGTCGTAATGAGTTCATTATAGTACTAAAAACAGTGCTGTAATGAACTCATTACAACATTGTTTTTAGTTATATTTTTTCGTTTTGTGGTTGACATTGACATCCCATCCTTTCGAATGTCAACGCGTCCATTGCATGTCAATTGTGAATATTAAACCATGTAGAGATTTGAAAGCACCATTCAAAGTATATAATCTGTCAATTTTCGTATCAGTTACATCAACAGCGAAATTAAAATACAAAAAGGCACTAAGAGGTATAATCTGAAATTTTCATTAAATTCCAATAAATATCTCACAATTCTTGACTGAAATAGAGAAAATATCGTCTAATACTCGTTGCAGAAGGCAATTCCAACACTCATGCGCTCCTTCGTCGCTTGATTTAGAATTTCGCATTCTTGTTGGAATAGGTGCCCATTCTGCAACTTGTTTTTAGAATATACTATTATACTTTATACTTCATAGGATTTAAATAATATTAAATATACAGGGTGTTCTGATTTGTTTCCGACAAACTGGAATTGGTGATATATCACATCATTTTAAGCAAAAAAGTTCCTTCGAACATGGGTCCAGAAATGCTTTGTTTCAGAGATACAGGGTGTTAGAGTTGAAAAAATAATTCTCGTTTTCTTTAATATCTTTTGGCTGCTTCGAAATCTTTTCATGAAATTTGGTGTACAGGGATTTCTTGGGACGATAAATTCAAATTTGTGGTCGATTCAGATTTATTTTCTAGAAGGCGCCACCGACAACCATTTCAACCTATGTAAACCGTTGCAACTTAACGGGCGTGAGATATTCTGCAACGATGATTTGGATGATATGTGGGGTGTCTTCAGTGCGAGGATTCAGGAGGTGATAGCGGATTGTACATGTGAGAGGGTGGTGAGACATAATCCAAGTAAACCTTGGATCAACGATAGGATTC
>JARTUT010002356.1:0-39377 GCA_030674115.1 Micraspis discolor | reverse complement strand
GTGCATGACTTTTTCTTAGTGAACTTCATCCAGCGATTATATCTAAAATTGAACTGGAATACAGGGTGAACCACGACGAACTGCATCGATCGATATCTCAGAAACTGAATGTGGGAAAAATTTGAAATTTTGGAACTTGCCGGATGTCTTGGGACCTATAGAGCTAAAATATTGTCATCTATTGGGCACTTCCGGTTATACCGGAAATAGACCCTAAGTCGCTTATTTTAAATGGGATACCCTATATATTATTACATTTTGGATTCTACTCAACATTCTAGGCAGATTTCATGTATCATGCCCTATCCCTAAGTCTGAGCATTTTTGACATATTCAGGTTTTTTTGTCAAAATTACGATTGCAAGCCCTAATTCAATTATCAATTGTTCCTATAAGGAAGCCCTTTTACTTACTTTGGGTTAGATGTCTCGTTGAAAAGGACCTAATTCAATAGATTTTGTATAATACTTGGACAAATAATCATACAGTGTTAAAAAAAGATCTAGAATGAGATTGAGAAACTGACAAAACTCAATTTTTTCAAATGGAAACCCCCATTTTTATTATTTTGTAGCATTAATCATAAAAATGAAGGTAACTTTGTATGAGGTTATCTATACCTAAAATTTGAAGTTTTCGAAATATTGCCATATTTTTCTATGTCGGTTTTGCATTTAATGTGTAAACAATTAGATCTAGGATAGCCACATTTATATTTGACATTTCAAGTAGCATTTGAATCAGGCTTAAAAATTATTTAAGTAAATATTCAAATTGGTGTCCTTGAACTTCTAAACATTTTCGCATCCCATCTCAATTGTTCATGGGTGGCTTTTCTTATTGATTGGGGTCCAGGTCTTCAAATGCTGTTCGAACACGTCTCATGCAGTCTTCCATGATGGTCACTGATGTTTTATACACGTTATTTTCACTGTTCCCCATATATAAAATCGAGCACTGATAGGTCCGGGGAGCGAGGTGGCCAAGATTTGGTCCATTGTTGGCTATCCATTGATCGTAAAATAAGTTTTCCAGATGATTATTGACCAAATGGGCATTATGTGGATGTGCTCCATCATGTTGGTAGAAAAGTTTTCGAAGTTCAGCCAGGGGCAAGTTGTCTAAATAGTCAACTTCAAAATTCAGCAAGATGTTGAGGTATCGGTCTCCTATAAGTTGAAATATGTGTTTATATTAGAACTATTCAAAAGACCTAACTTACCATTCAAGTTCTCTTAATAAAATTGTAAGCAAACAATGCCGTCATTTCTTACTGCACAATAAACGTTAAATTGCCAGGATTCTTGAAATTTGTGTTCCCTAAATGGGTGTACATTTCTATCACTCCAATGATGGCAATTACGTCGATTAAAAACACCATTCTTTGTAAATTTGGCTTCGTCGGTCCAAATGATATTATCCAAAAAAGAAAAATCTTCCATTCTTCTTGGAAAATCAGTTTCATTCAAATGCTGCACTAATGTTGCATAGGGATGATATTTGTGTTTATGTAAATTTCTTAGAACTGACGATTGAGATAATCTTGATTCTAATGCTACTTGCCTTGAAGATTTTGTTGGATATGCTTCAAAATATCCTAAAATTGCTATTTCGATATTTTAATTGTCAACAACTGGTTTCTTTTTGTACATTTTTGCCTTTACGGATCCAAAATTCTTGAAGTTTTCTATAATTCTTTTAACAGTATTTGGTGATAGTTTTTGTTTATGAGGATATCGGGTAGCAAATGTATCACAGGTTCTTGAAATAACTTTTTCACATTGTCCATAAATAATAAATAAGTTTAAATAATCCTCGTTTGTATAATTTAACCGGGCTGGCATTACGATGATTTGAAATGTCAAATATAAACGTGGCTATCGTAGATCTAATTGTTTACTCATTAAATGCAAAACCGCCATAGAAAAATATTAAATTGGCAATATTTCGAAAACTTCAAATTTCAGGTATAGATAACCTCATACAAAGTTACCTTCATTTTGATGATTAATGCTACAAAATAATAAAAATGGGGGTTTCCATTTGAAAAAATCGAGTTTTGTCAGTTTTCTCAATCTCATTCTAGATCTTTTTTTGAAACGAAGTTTCTTACTGCTTGAAGGTGATAGGGATTTTGCTGTAAGAAAAAGTCCGTGGAATAAAACCGTTAAATAAGACGTGCGCAGGCGCGACAGTCGTATACACAAGCAGTGTGTATAATACCGTTCTGTTTCTCCTTCCTTCTTTTCGTTTCTTCATCCCTTCTCTCTATTACCACTCCACCCCGCCAATACATAGTATATACTCATGAATTTATGGATAAGCACGTGGCGAATACTTATATTACAGATACATTTTACTCGTGAGTAGCCACATTTATTTTCATATAATTTCAAATCGTCAAAACAATAATTAATATAGCAACAATGGCAAGTGAATCAACAAGTGACTTGAATAAAATTGATTGTAATAATAGTGGGTAATTATTCAGTTCTCAAAGAATTGAATACGTAAGTATTAATTTATTTATAAATATAAAATATTTTACATTGGTTAATATTGTGTGTACATATGTTCCTTCTAATAAATTATAGAATCGATACAATTAAAGGGAAAAGAAAAATTGTGCTTGATTTATGTAGGTTTTCTTAATTTTTCCTCAAATTTGTATTGATTAGTTTTTATTTAAGTACAGGAAATTATTTAAAAAATTCAGTATTTTAGGAAATAATAAATTACGTGAAAATGTTGGGATTTTCTTGCTCCCAAAAATAAAAATGGCATTTCCATAACCATATTAAATTGTCCAAGTCTGCACAAAGCCATAGATTGAATTTGTTGGATTCTGTAATTCAAAAACTGATATCTTTGCTTCTTTCCCACGTGGATGAGCAATGACCAACAGTTTGATATTCCTAATTTGTCTGCATTGTTCCAGTCAAGCCAGATTACTAATGATAGGTAGAGAGTTGCATTCACCAAAATAGCAATGACACTACTAATATTTTGGGTCACCAATTATGGAAACCAAAAAAATAATGTATGCGATGTGAATGTTAGACCTATAGGAGTTGCAGTAGACATTTGTTCAACTATATGTAAAATGTCCAACGCAGGTGAAGGAAACGGTCGTGTAGAGTAGCTCACATTTCTACCAAATACAAAAATTGAAGATGTTGAAACATTTCATCCATCGAGCACTGATAGAATATACTGAGGTGCATTTCTATAAATACTCGATGTGAAACTTCCATCAGCTTCACTGATGGTTTTATCCAGAGACCTCAATATCAATTTTGTAGATGAAAATCAGAATTCCTAGTGAACATTTCTCTTAGAAAGTTTAAAATTATATACATATAATAATCCAAAAGAATCGACAATAAAGATATGGAACTGCTATTTTTCGAGGTATTTGCATAAAATAGAATCACAAATAATGTATCTTCTTTTAGTTACTACAAGCCAATAGTTTCAGCAATGGAATTTAATGGACGAGACTGGATTAGTAGGAATTTACTTATAATAATATTGTGATTGGTGATATTGATAGCTATTCGAATATTCCTTATATGCCCTTATTTCAACCGAAGTCATTTATTTGCAAGGTGAGATGAGTATTGAATACTTTTGTTATTTTATAAATAATTCACTGCAGCGTTCCCATTTTAGGGTTTGGCTGACTATCTACCGACCTGCCTGGGAGGTCCAAGTGGATGTGAAATATGCAGCAACTACGAAGTAGTTTTATGCAGTTTGATATATATTACCCGGAAGTTGATGAAATCAATCTCATGTATGATATGATAGTTATAATTTTTCTCCAATCAAAATTTGAAGTCATCATCCAGGTAGAGGGGTGTCAAGTAAATACTAATGATGAATCTATCATGAACCATTTTTATAAAGCATGTTCAATGTGCAATTTCAAATTATAATAAAAATACCAAAACATGGTGTAGAATCTAAAATTATGTGCATCAATAATCCGTCCATTTTATACAGTGGCATATGAAAAATTTTTGACACAACTCAGCTTATCTTACTAAGGTGTTTCCCAGCAGTTAGAGCATTTGAGGTACATTTAACTACTACTGTTTGCTAGAAATTGTTTTTAGTAAAAAGCTCACTATCACTTAGGCTATGTCTCCATCTCCAAGAGTTTTACTGGTATCATTAATCCATGTAACATTGTGAATATTAAATTATTAATATAAATGCTACAAAACTAGCCACTTTCACTATTTGATTTCCTGATGTAGTTTGTCAAGCCTCCAGGGAGCTTGCTTCAGTAGAATGAGCAGACTTGTTTTCCCAATACAACTTCATGGTGTGAGTTTGAAAGATTACTGTTGAACTGATACATACTAAGTTTGACCACAACCAAACGATTGAGAATCTAACATATTCGAAAATTACAAACAATTATTAGAAATAATATGGCTCATGTATATTTATTGATTCTTTTAAGACATTAGTCAAAGTAAAACAGAAAGCTATTTTTTTAACTCAATCTACAAATAAATTTTGTTGTTCTAGAAATTTTAACATTATAATAATATTTTATGCAATATACATACAATGGCATTTTTGAATTTCTGCCTTATTGAGAATCTTAATAGATTTTGGGACACAATGTTATCATTAAATGTATCTGTGTACTTGGTAAGAGCAAACTTCTGTAGATATATAAAGATAGGAAGCCGTCAAAGATCTCATTTTGGCCAAAATTACAAAAGTCACGTGGTTGCAGCTGAAAATTGAATGTATTATACTTTTTTGAATAACGAATATCCCAGACTCCACACAGAGTTTCCTACACAGTTACATTATAATTTCATATGACTGAACACCAAGCTATAATACAACAGATATTACTTCCTGCAACGCAAAGAGTTTTTTATCCTACTTAATCACATAGTAAGAACTCCATATGAGTTTCTTATAGAGCTGGCATCCATGGAAATTCCACCTTAGTGAACTATCAAGATGGTGGAATTCCCAGGAACCTTACCGTACCTTTTTAAAACAATATTCTGATTCAAGCAAGCGATAGCCAGTCGATTATCATCAATGTTTCTACTGAAGGTTTTGCGTATTGAGTATGAGCACATTCGAGTGACACCAATTCAAATTTCCAGCATTAATGATTCACTCTCAAGGTTTTGAGTTGAAATGCCACTGATTTATCATCAGCAACAAAATCATCAACTCAGTGTTCATGTACTCATTGCAAATCATTTATAATACAGCAGAAAAGAGCATCGGTCCAAGCAATCGAACCCCTGCAGGAATCCCCATATCAACACTACAGCTCTTTTGACCAATAAGTGTTCACCTTAATGACATCCAGCGATCGGTGACGTAACTTAAAAATCCATTGAAGAAATCTATTCCGCGAAGTCCAATGTTGTATAACTTGTCCTCGATGAACTTCACACGGAAGAACATCAAAAGCTAGTGAAAGGTCGAAAAAGACTCCGCAACATATCCTTTGTCAAGGTTTTTATACACATTGTTTGGTAAATGAAATGCATCTGTTTCAGTATGACCTTTCCTAAAAACCTTGCTGGCAATCACTCATCAATATGAAGCGTTTTAAAAATGATATCATATGATACAATTTTTCAAACACCTTAGAGAATACACTAAGCAGTGAGATAGGCGGTAGTGTATTTCTATATTACTGGGATCATTATTTCTTCAAAAACCGGTATAAAAGAAGCAATTTTCAATAAAGAAGGGAACTTTCTCAAAGTTGACAGACATGTTGATGAGATTAGTCAATGGATCGGGCAATAATATCAGCCACTGTCTTCAATATACCAACAGATACACATGATTAATTCCTGAACTTTTCATATTTTTCAAAGATTTCATAATTTGAATAACTCTTTATCTTCTCAAGCAATTGGATGAGAAAAAGGAAAAGTGGTTCAACAGTTAGTAATAGCTTTGTGCAAGATTGAGACACAGAATTACTGGGAAATGATTCAATACACTGACCCGTGCAATGGAAGTGAAAATATCTGCAAGTAAGCAAGTTAGCAACAAAAGGCTCAGCATAAGATACTCCATCAATATTTAGATTTAAAGAACCATTGTTCCAGCAGGAACAAGCACGTAAAATTGCGATTCGATCAAACATCGAACTTAAGGATTCCATATTCATGCTGGTAGTTTGGGACAATTTGCGTTGCTGAATAATTCTATTTGGGACTCCTGGTTCAAGAAAATCTTTGGAATATCCATGAAAAAAATTCGGAAATGAATAACTCATAGATAATAATGAAATTTATAAAATATTCAAACCTATTTTTCTTAGTTTCTAGTGGATTGATGATGTTGTATGTTCTCAGTGTATAGGTTTCATTTGAAAACTGTTAGCACTGAGGAGGAAGAACTGTAATATGTTCATTGCACATACCTGAGGTGCTAAATTATTTTTCATTTTCGATAATATTTATATATTAAGTGCAGGTAGAACAATGTGCTTATCGTATGTATTCCATCCGGTACATGTTCCTTATCTGGCAAATGACTGACTGGTTTGCTCCTTTGCCTTATAATCCCAAGAACTTCAGTGAGTATTGGGGGAAACATAGAAAAAACGGTTTGGATAGTAATTTTCTCTATTTAGTGTCGTAATGAGTTCATTACAGTAATACTGGAAAGCAGTGCTGTAATGAAACTCTACAAAGCATTGTTTTTAGTTATATTTTTCGTTTTTGTGGTTGACAACACTGACATCCTAGCCTTCGAATGTCAACACGCGTCCATTACATGTCAATATTAAATCATGGTAAAAAGATTTGAAACGCACTATCTCAAATTTATAATCTCTTGTCAATTTCATTGGGGTCACACCTAACCATGAAAATAAAATATAAAAAGGTATTGTGGAGGTATAATCTGAATTTTCATTGAATTTCAATAAATTTCTCAGAATTCTTCTACTGAAATAGAGAAAATATCGATCAAATACTGTTGTAGAGAGCACTTCCAACACTCATGGATTTAAAAATTCATCATTAAATGTTTGAATAGGAAATGGCCTGGTAAATCTCTGTATGGCTAGAATATACTATTTAAAAACAGAATATTATGCAAGAATATTGCTTGGGCTCTACTCTTCTCATTCAATATAATTATTGAATATCTCTTCAATCTTCTCTGAAAAAATGTTCTCTACAAAATTTTGAATTATGAGAGAATTTCATAAGAATGTAGAATCATTTAGGAATAAACAATATTTTGATTTACTGATGATGAAACTCTTCTGTATAGAATTATTATTTAGGATGTGTTAACTACCATCTCTTATTGTTCTTGGTACCAACGTTCCGAATGACATCTCTTCTGGATTTGCCAAGTCAAAAAAGATAGCTTCTTTAATAATGGTGGAAATATTTGAAAATCTTCCAGTTTTTCAAGTGAGTGGACAGAACTCGTGAGGTTATTTCACCTGACTGACGCAATTCACCTTTTAATTTTCATCTGATGCTCAAGCGCTTTAGTTGCAGTGGGTTTAACAAGGTTTCAACTCCTCTGATGTAATTCTCTCTCTCACTATTTAACCCTGGGTAGTTTTTAGACAGTAGGGAGGTTGGGTTTGAATTGGATCTAGGTGGTGAAAGGATCAAAATGATGTATGGCTGTTTATAACTTCAGACACCGAATAAAAACACTATTTTTGATAAAACTTTAATATTTCCTGACATGGACTTGTGTAATAAATGAGGAATTAAAACACAAAAACTGGAACTTATATTTCACACAGAATTAAACGAACAACTGTGTATTTGAACGGTTTCAATAAAATAGATTCTGAACAATTATTCAACACAACAATCGAATTTACATTAGAATTCATTATTAATTGTTGAGAACTCAGTGTGGCAAGGTGATATGTACGGTTCTGAGCAAACAATACGGAAAATGGGTGATAAATGCAAATGAGGTGTATAATAATGCAGATACGGAGTATCCAGGTGAAACCCTGCAAACTCGAACGATGTCTCCACCACCACCAGATAAAATTTGACTGACTACAAGACAATCGACCAATAATCTACTGGCGGTTCTGATCGAATTCACCTCTTAGCGTCTGAAAACGCTGTCCCTCTTCAACTCAATGGATTACCTCGCAGTTAAGTTTTCAAAGGACAACAACACCTGACGCCAACCAGGTACAGATAGAAAAGAAGAAATTTGATATATCACTCCGGAAGACGATCCGGGTAACGATCTTATCACGGAGAGTAACAGGCTTTAGTTACCCTTTAACGTCAAACACTGCTCCTCTACGACCTCAATGGATTACCTCGCAGTTAAGTTTTAGGGGTGGCGATATCTGGACGTTAATCAGCTTGCGTACGAAAATGAATACAGGTGATATATCAATCGAAGATGATCGGTCAACAGTCTATCGCGGAATTAACAGGGTGGCATGAGCACCCTTAAACGCCAAAACACTGCTCCTTTACGACTCAATGGATTACTCCTCGCAGTTAAGTTTTCTACGGGTGACCATCTCTGGACGTTAATCTAATTCATGAAACGAAAATTGCAAAGGTGATACACCACTTCAAGCTTATTGATAGTGGAGGAGTTCTTCAAGAAATTTGACGAGTAAAATTCACCCGGCATTCTGTTACGCTAAGAAAACCGTAACACGGTTTCTTACGTACGAAGCAATCCTATGGCATCAACACTACACTCTGCAAGTTTCTTGCCAGAACGCGACCGCCAAACCTCGCTAATCTTCTAAATTAAAATCAAAATCAATCCAAACTCAAAACGCCAACTCTAACTGAATGTCACTGAAGAACTAAAATTTGTCCTTCTGCACTTTTTACGCCTTACTCGAAAATCACTCATAAAAATTTTCTAACCGTCAACCGAATCTCAAAAAGTCTAAAAGTCAAAAAGTCCCTTTCTTAAACCTCCGAGAGATTATTTCCTCCACTAAAACGGGTCGTCATGTGGTGACTCCTAAAAATTAACTAAATATTGCAGTTTGATTGGTTGGACCAAACCCGATTGTCAAATTATTTTCTACAGAAGGAACCACCGATCTTGCGGTGTTGTCGGCGGTCGGAACAAAAATCTCAAGAATGATGCATGCAAAAAACCTTATCGCGATACGGACGTCGAGAAAGACTCAGATTTTATACACATGATTGCACCAGTTGTTGATTCGTTTTAAAACTGAATATTATATTTAATTTAATTCAATAAATGAAAAATATTACGGAATTTACTCGAAACTCAATAACAAAAACAATAGTGAATTAATTACTAAAAATTTACATTCTAAAATATACAAAAATGAAATGAGTATAGTCAATCTGAAATAGAAAATAAATAAAATATTGATTTTGGCTGAGTACTTATTTTCTGCATATTTGATTGAGTTCTGTGAAAATAATTCTAATATCAATATACAGGAGATACGGCAGTCCCCACACCCAATAATTCTACATACAATAATAACTCTGGGCTTAATCATTTCCCCGCTTGTTTGGGGGTAGTAGAAAATGACTCTAATTTTGATACAGAGGGGTGCCATAATCCTCAATATAAAAACAAATTCATACAAAAAATGAAAAATTAGTAATGTTCGTTACAAACTCTAAGACTAATCTAGTGGATTTGAGGAAACTTCTGAGATTCACTTGCTGAACAATTCAGCCTCCAATTTTCAGCAACCTACTTGATGGAGTACTAATAGGATCAAAGTACGATTTTGATGAATGCTGCTTCCTGAGTTTTTTTCTTCTGAAGGTTTTTTTTGGATCAACTGGGATGTATCGTCTGTCTTATCTGGTGATTCTCATTCACATCATTCATAGAAATTCGCATCTGATCCTAAAGAGTTTGGAGTCCACTCGGTCGAAGTAACTTGAGGAACTTCAAACTGACACTTTAAATGAAAACTTATACCATCTCCACAGTTTTTAAGTCAAGTTTTTTGCATTGTAACGACAGAAAATTTTACAATCGAAATGTTGTTAATAAGAACAATAAAAGATGGTGATTATCGCACAAATAATAATTTTTTTCACTCTTTTCACATGAAAACTATATTTCCACAGCTTTTTCAGTCGTTTTTACCTTGTAAACGCATAGAAAGAATTTCTGTCGAAATGTTGTTAATAAGAATAATAAAAGATGGTGGATTATCGCACAAATAATAATTTTTCAGTACTAGAGGTTTGAGAATCAAGAATATGGCAGATTTTTCAAAGCAAGCTAGTGGATCTTAGTTGAAATAATCTTCTGTTTTTGATGGCTACTCACTGTAACATAAATCCGAAGAAAGTTTTACCCCCAAAGAAATAAATATTCCGAGGGTCTGATGACAAATCACATACATACACATACACATATGAGACATAGACATAATACAAAAGTGATCAACAATTATTGAAACAGATATATATTCTTATTAAGAGATTCTGGATATTGCACTTATGGAGGAATAAGGTAAAATGAACGAGTGT
Source organism: Micraspis discolor (assembly GCA_030674115.1). Classification (NCBI taxonomy): domain Eukaryota; kingdom Metazoa; phylum Arthropoda; class Insecta; order Coleoptera; family Coccinellidae; genus Micraspis; species Micraspis discolor. The sequence goes on along the minus strand of JARTUT010002356.1, from coordinate 28,872 downwards.
ATCAGTAACTCTGATGAAGATGTTTTGAGTTGAGTGGTATGCATTCGTCAAATGGTGATTGGAAATGTAGAGAGAATTGCAAATTTTTTGAAATTACTCTAATTTATAGTAATAAAATTTGTGCTGAGTGGTTCTGAAAGATAGTAGGCAATGACAAAGCTCAATTATGGAATCTAATTCAATTATTTAAGTGTTACACCAGGCATACTGGTATGAAATGAGTCAGTTCAAGGTACAAAATGTTTGCATAAGAAACATTTGTTGTGAATGAGCCTTTATTTTTTTTTGTATGGCATTTGTTAAACTGTATATACACATATCTCTTGAGGTCATTGAACAGGCAACATCATCTCTTTGGTTTTAGAGAATTTTCTGAAGAGTTATGATTTTGGCGAATATTGTGATTTTAGGATATTTATGTGGGCTTATCAGTGGGAGAATTTTGGAACATGTGATTCAGGTTGACAAAATATATGAACAAATCTGAATAAGCTCAGTGACTTAGAGTGACTAATTAGGGTTTCACCATGAATACCAGGTATACTGGTATAAAGTGGAGGCGTCAAGATACAAATATCTTGATAGGGAAACATTTGTTGTGAATGAGGCTTTATTATTCGTTTGCTAGTGGAAGAGCCCAGAAACATACGGGCGCAAGTAAGCGGGCGCGGTCGTTGATGAGCAAATGTCCTCTATAAACAGCCGTTCATGTCATTTTTGTGTCTAGCTTTCATCAAGTGAAGACTTGTTTAAAAATGCCAAAAACTTTCTGACGCCCTAATTGAAATGCATACCAGTGGCGATTTCAAAACAGCCTTCTTGAAAAAGAAGCAAAAAGAAGAAGATCAGAGTCAATTGAGTAACTGCAGAAAGAAAAAATGTGGAACGTACAAAAAGAAAAGGGAGCTTCTGGAAAATCAGATTATGTAAGCTCCTGCTTTTCGTGCACGAAACTTGGAGGTTAATACGAACATCGCACTCTTCCTCATCATCACGTAATAGATGCCTTGCTTTTTGCAGCTTCAAGAAACGTTGCGTATGTCGGCATAAGATCTAGAACCACGAATATACAAAAGTAACAATCGTAAGAAGCAGGTTCAAATGTCTTTAGAGTGAAACTTATTTACATTCTTTACAGTATAATCTCACCCTGCATGGGTTGTCTTTTCTTTTCCAAGCATTTCTTTCCCAAACATGATGATTCGGTATTTCATGCAGTAGAATTAGTCTTGGGAACACTTTGTTTGGCGCGTCTAGCTGAGTTTGAAGAAATGCACCAGTTAATGTGGGATCTTTACTGAATTATTTATTACCGCTGCTTCTTCTGCACCGGCTACAAATACAACATTTTGTTGATCTTTGCAAGGAATTGCTAATTGTTTTATAACGTGACTCATTCCGTCCATACTACGGCTGTTTCGGGTTACAGGCAAATGTTATTAGTGGAGCGCCGTAAGGCATAAAAATTGTAAAATCTCGGAATCCAGGGCCAGTCAATGAATCTTCATAAAAACTGTTCGACTGCATTGTTGAAAGCTCAAATAAAAAGTTAAAAACAAAAATGGCCGATCTCGATTATATCAATTTATAACAACAATTTACTGAAAAATGAGAGGGACAAGTGTAAAAAAATGTTTACAGTAAAGGTTTCAATTTTATACCTAATAAATTATATTGGCATAGTAACTTGAATATCAATTTATTAATATTTATCAAAAATAACGAGTTACAAAAATAAAATTATTATCAACTATATACATTTCTACATTATTGTTCATTATTGTCGTCGTCATCGTCATCGATCTCATTGATGTGGATTGTGGGTGAAGGATTTGTACAGCTGCTACCATTGCATTCTAAGCAAGCTACAGTGCAATTTAGTCCACTTTTCCTACACTCACAAGATGCTCCGCATCCTGTTTGCATGTGCAAAAATCATTTTCAGCTTCTGGAGCGGGTAGCTGGGTCATTGTTTGCGGCATCAGTATTCTGCATTTATATTTCCAACCCCATTCTTCTGGTGATATTTCTCTTCCAAGCCATGTTTGAATTTGCAGATATACTCTTTTGAAGTGTCAAAAGCGGCATCTGCAGTAGGTGGCAAAGACGGTAGTTTAACGCAGGTATTTTTAGCAGTTGCTTTCCAAAAGAGTTATATCTTAATATATTTAAATCTTTTATTTTTTGATAGCAGCGTATAAAGCAAGAGTGCATGTAACACCAGCGTTAAAAATGTCATTAACATCTTTGCATTCATTTTTGAAAACTGTCGCAGCATTTTGCAAGTCCATCCGTTTTCGAAATTTTGCGAACACATTTTTGCCACGTTGGAAAAAGCTGACGTCGTGTCACAGCCAGTGAAAGCATGTAAGAACAGAATATGCTCCTTACACTTTGGTAATACTCTTTCTAAGCTCTTAGAAGAGTACACTTTTACGGTATTTTGCTTTTGGGTGGTTTCGAAAATAAATTTCTCGGTCTGTTGGTGAGAGCGCAGTCAATAGAACTAAAACATCTACATCTTCAGACACTACAACAATGTTTTCGGATTGAAGGTTAATAGCGGTTTCAATTATTAATCTGTCGGCATCAGCTTCTGCTTGGCAAGAAAATATTTTATTTTCCGCAAATGTTTCTCGTAGCATATCTATGAGTCTACTCTTATTTTGGCATTCGCTAAAATTTCTCCTGTCCTATTTTGAGAGGCATGGTTTTATCGAATATTATGTCATTACATGCATTTCTTTTACAGCGACGCGTTATAACTTTCATCATCGATTTATTATAGAATAAACTATTAAGTATTAAAAATTTATTTTATAAGTGAGTAATATAAATAAAAACAAATACTTACTATCTATGCCACTATTTTCAAAGTTTGTAAAACACAATTATGTTGAGTAATTAAGTATTATCATGAACTGCACAATAATAAATATACATAAGTTGCAAATAAACAAAAATCAGAAATATTTTTCTCAAAACGCACAAAAATAGCTACGTATTTAGCCTAGCTAGGTGCAACGTGTACTAATTTGTTAGGGACTGCGTCAACAATGCCCAACAGCTGCTATTGTCCCTTCTATAATTTCCCCACCCTCACCTTTGTACCTGCAGTCCTTGAGGCCCAAGGACAAGTTTGTAATAGTTCTCCTTTTCCAAATATAACTTTAAACTAATGAAAATAAAGAAAACTCCGGAAAATTAATAATTATTTATTTTAATAATTAAAAATTGAGATCCGACAAAATAATTTTTAACATTTTTCTATATGCTGTTAAAAACACATTTCAAAATTTATATGAAGATTCATTGACTTGCCCTGGATTCCGAGGTATAAATCTTACGGCGCTCCACTATATGAAAAGGTCCGTTCACCATATTTCCGCACAATTGCCATGGCATCTTGGTAATTTTGCTGCATGTTCCGTGGACTTCCTTTATAGCTTCATTGCAAGATAATAACTCTTCCTGGAGGAACATTTCTCTGCTGCGCTTCTTGTTCTACATAATCCATTAAACCTTGATACCTTTCTGTTCTTAATTTTGGCTAATTCAGTCTCAACCAATTTAACTTATTACTTTCTTGATTGACGTATGAACAGCAAACGTACTGCTGAAACAATTTTCCCGCGCTGTAATGCACTAAACCCCGGTCTTACGGGTTGTTGCAACACTGTCTCCTGTCGGCAAATTGTATCTTCTAGGATCGTTGTCTGTACGCGCAAAAACCATTCGAATATCTGGTAATTCACGATTTTCAGCTATAGCTTTGCGACGTTCTTCTCGTAATCTTTCTCCCATTGAGTAAAAAGCGCTTGCAAATGGGTTATTTTCACGAAGCATTTCATCTAGTCGAAGCATTGTCACTGGATTGCATCCTTGGTTAGCTGGGTATTGGAATCTATGTTGCAGAGCTTCATTAGTATCAAGTTGACAGAATCTGGGCGTGTTTCAGGTTGCGGAATAATGGAACCAGTTCTGCTGTATGTTCCATGCAGACAAGATGAATAAGGGCCAGTTGATGCAAATTCTCTTAAGCTAACTTTTTGGGAAGCAAACGCAAAGGCACTGTTATACTGACGTATATTGTTTTGGAAATTCTTCGATTCTTGATCTGTTCCTATGTAAAATTCTCTGAGCAAAGCTGGTATTTCTTTCAATTGCATCTGCTCGCTCATTATAACTTTGCTTTTCTTGCAGCACTGGCTGAATCCATCTCGCCCTTTTTCACCCCTAAAATGCAGAGCATTGCAAAATTGACACGATTCGCTCATTTCGCCGGCAGAATACGCGGGAATTTCGTCTTCAACCGGAGCCCTTCTCGCTACAAATACATTGTGTAATTATTTTTATGAAGGCGGCGTCGGTTTCTTTCAGTTCAGGTTGTCGGGTAGCGTTTCGAGAACCTGGTCTGTCTCGTCATCGTGTCTCCATTGTTAATTAAAATTTCAAAATTTTACACTGGACCTAACTCAAAATTGAAAAATCGGACGTGACCTTTTTCAATTTTCACCCAAAAATGGAGAATAACCTTCCAAATTTGGGTTTCAATATCTTTTCAATTATAATTTTCTGAATTAACTTACTCGGTTGGTTCGGAAATTAAAATAAGCTTAAATCAAACTTAAAATCAAGCTCGTCAAAATACGTCTTTCCTCTTTGAAAGTCAAAGCTGAAATTATAGATGTTTATTATAATTATTAAACGTTATTAAGTTTGACAATTACTTTTAAATAAAACTTTTCCATCTTATATTTTCGAGCACGTTATATAAAATATAAATTGTTATAAAATTATTCAAATGCTCACTTTCTGACCAACTCGAGAGTTATTTGAATAAAATTACCTTAAGTGAAAGTTGAACTGTTAGGGCGAGTTAAAAAGGTTCAAGAGTACTACCTGAGTTGGTCAGAATGTGGGCATTTGTATAATACAGCGAAAACATACCAAACACACTTAATTTTTAAGTTTTTTGTATTTTTAGAGAAATTATAGATGTTTGGCACTCATTATTTTTCTGCATCAGTTTAGTTAGATGCCTACCGTTAATTTAAAAAAATTGATGCAATTCGGTTGATTGATTTAGGCGCTAGACCTTGTTACAGTTGTATCGTTCGATAAATACTCGCAGAAGAAAATGAAATTAAACAACATCGAGATTATGCGAATCTACAGGAGGCAGTGGCGGCGACGCGCTGCGAATGAAGCATTTTCGAAATATTCCGTAACAACCTTATGCATCATATTATTATAATAGATACATCAAGTCATTGAACATTGAACAGACAACCTCATCACTTTTGGTTTGAAGAAATTTTACGGAGTTATAGATTTGGCGAATATTATGATGTTTGATACTTTGTGGCTTATCAGTGGGAAAATTGTTTAAATTACATGATTTAGGTTGATAAAATATATGAAAAAATTGAATAATAATGACAAGAGTAAATAATTAGGTTTTACTAATATACCAGGTATACCGGTATGAAGTGGGAGGCAAGATACAAATGTCTCGACGGAAAAGCCGTATACAATTGTCATTTGGGCAATAACCATCATGTATTGTGAATGAAAACAAACCTGATGTGATAAATTTGGTGGAACATTGGTGCAATGTCGACAGTGTGAACTCGCTGGTGGTTCCTGGATATATACAGGCTGATGCATTTTGCCGAATACATAGAAGACATGGTGGCTCGATGATTCTCGTCAGGACAGGTCTAAGGGTGAGGAAGCTATCGGTGTCCGTGTTTTCTCATGAAATGCATATAGAAATTTCCGGGGTACTAGTTTTACTGGACAATATGCGTCTGGGCATTATTAGTGTTTACAGACCTTGTTCTGGGAACCTTGAAATATTTTTTGAAAAACTTTTTTGCGCACTTCAGAGTTGCTTTGCTGATATTGATTATTACTTCTTATGTGGTGATTTTAATGTTGATTATCTCGATGACAGTTCTCATAAAACTAAGTGTTTAATTGAATTACTTGATTGTTTTGATATGAATGTTACATCATGTTACATCTAGAGAGCCTACTAGAGTTTTCACTAATTGTACGGGTTGCACTTCTGTTTCCCAGGTGGACTATATTATAACTCCGACTTAGTTCGGGACTGCGAGACTGTTGTTTTGAACCCTTTATAAGTGATCATAGGGTGTTGTCACTTGAATTTAAAATTAATTTTTCCTACTCAAAATCAATAAGGTCGATTGTTGATTTTAGTGAAGACAATCTGAATAATTTGGCATGCTGTTTATCCAGGTGTGACTTTTCTGACATTTTCCTTGAGACCGATACGGATCGATGTTTCAACGTTTTCAGAAATACACTTCTGTGTTATTTTGAGTTATGTTGTCCCACAAGAGATATCACTAGTTCGCCTATGAAATGTAATTGTATCACCCTGAAATTGGTGAAAGTAAACAAAATCTTTTGAATCTTCATTGGCTTCATACAATAATTAAATCTGCGGAAAGCTATAACAACTATAAAGAAGCCAAATATTTCTATAATGCCCTATTAAAAACTTCTGAACACAATTATTTCTGCTCTCTCATAAACAAATCTAGAAATAGGAGAGAAATGTATGGAACATTGTGAACGAGTACACAGGAAGACTTACAAGGTAAGTGGTACCATAACCCTCAATGTCAACAGCGAAACTGTCGATGAACCGAATGAGGTGGCTGATCTATTTGGGGATTATTTTCTACAGTTTGCAGGCCAGGGGTTGAAAGCACATTATGGCGATATATTATCACCGTGTTGTACTGTTAATCCATTATTGGGAAATAATTTTTTCTTTCAACCGGTTCTAAGTTTCGAGGTTCAGGATATCATCAGAGGATTGAAGAATAAAAAATGTATTGGCCTAGATAACATTTCTACTAGGATTCTGAAGAAATTGGCCCAATAATCAGTTAGCATCTTGCTCATATTGTGAATCTGTCAATCACTACAGGAAATTCCCAGTGCTTTAAAAAATCTGTTGTCATACCTATTCATAAAAAGATGCTTGACATCACAAATTATCGACCGATATCAATTCTGAGTGTCTTTTCGAAGATTTTTGAAAAGATCCTTTTCATAAGAATGATGTCTTTTGGATAAATTCGATATTCTCAGTAAAGTTCAGCATGGTTTCAGAAACGGTTGCTCCACTCAAACGGCTGCACTCAAGTTCGTGGAAACAGTTTATCAATGTTTGGATACTAGTTTGCATGTTGCAGGAATATTTTTGACCTGTCCTGTGCCTTTGATACGTTATCTTTCAATTTATTATTGACAAGTGCTATAACTTGGGGTTTAGAGGTATTTTCTGAATGGCTACATAGTTTTCTTCAACACAGAACAATGATAGTAAAAAATGATGGTCAATTTTCCAGTGAACACAATGTGAATATGGGCGTATCCCAAGGCTCTGTATTGGGGTCCTTATTGTTTATACTTTTTATAAATGATCTACCTCATTTATCCTGCTTATTGCTGTTGTTATTTGCTGACGACACATCTGTCGTTGTCGCTGCCAAAAGTTGTGAAGAGCTTCAGACAGCTTGTCAGAAAATTATGGTTGAGTTCATATCATGGTGCCGTTCCAACAACTTAATAGTGAATATTGAAAAGACGTCTTTACTCTATTTCGGTTTGAGTCACAACGAAAGTTCTCTGAGGATTGACTGTCTAGAATCCTCAATTTTTCCATCAGACGAAACTTAATTCCTAGGTGTCCATATGGATCGAAATCTCAGCTGGGTGACCCATGTCGACGCGTTATGCAAGAAAAATAATAAATCCTTTTTCGCCTTGAGTAGACTGAAAACATCCTTACCGCTTGGGTCTCTGATCGATGTATATTACAGCCTTGTTTATTGTCACCTGTCCTACAATATTCTTCTCTGGGAGGCTGTATTTCTTTCAGTAGAGTTTTTGTGGCGCAGAAGGGTAATACGTCTCATTTTTGGTTTGTCCAGCCGTCAATCATGCAGACCTTTATTTGTGGCCAATAAATTGCTGTCTCTCCCTTGTATATACATATTACAGTGTCTCCTTCACGCCAAAGATAACGAAACTAATTGGATTAAACTATCGAGTACGCATGATCACAGAGCACGAATTTCACAGATACTCTTGGTTCCAAAGCATCGGACTCGCAGTTTCGAACGCTCTCTCAAAAAGTTTTTGAAACGAAGTTTCTTACTGCTTGAAGGTGATAGGGATTTTGCTGTAAGAAAAAGTCCGTGGAATAAAACCGTTAAATAAGACGTGCGCAGGCGCGACAGTCGTATACACAAGCAGTGTGTATAATACCGTTCTGTTTCTCCTTCCTTCTTTTCGTTTCTTCATCCCTTCTCTCTATTACCACTCCACCCCGCCAATACATAGTATATACTCATGAATTTATGGATAAGCACGTGGCGAATACTTATATTACAGATACATTTTACTCGTGAGTAGCCACATTTATTTTCATATAATTTCAAATCGTCAAAACAATAATTAATATAGTAACAATGGCAAGTGAACTAACAAGTGACTTGAATGATGGTGATAATAGTGGAAAATTATTCAGTACTAAAGAATTGAATTCGTAAGTATTAGTTTATTTATAAATATAAAACATTTGACATTGGTTAATATTGTGTGTACATATGTTCCTTCGGCTGATATATGTAGAATGGATACAATTAGCAAAAGAAAAATCGTGTTCGATTTTATGTAGGTTTTCTAAATTTTCTCTTAAATGTTACTGATAAGTTTTTATTTAAGTACAGGAAATTATTTAGAAAATTCAGTATTTTAGGAAACAATAAATTACGTGAAAAAATTAATGTTGGATTTTCTTCAAACTAAAAATAGTATCTCCATAACCCTATTAAATTGTCAAAGTCTACAAAGACATACATTGGATTTGTTGGATTCTGTTATTCAAAAATTGATATCTTACTTCTTTCCGCAACGTGGATGAGCAATGACCAACAGTTTGATATTCCTAATTTCAACTGCATTGTTCATTTCAAGCGAGATTACCTACATATAGGTAGAGTTGCTATCTATCAAAATAGCAATGACACTACTAATATTTTAACACCAATTTTGAAAAACCAAAAAATAATGGCGATGTGAATATTAGATCTATAGGAGTTAGAGACATTTGTTCAACTATATGTAAAATGAACAACGCAGTGGAAACTGTCATAGTTGTAGTCTACATTTTACCAAATACAAAAATGAAAATGAGAAACATTTCATCCATCGAGCGCTGATAGAAAATACTGATAAGGATTCTGAAATACTCGGTGGAAACTTCCATCAGCTTCCGATGGTTTTGTCAGGAGACCTTAATATCAATTTTGCAGATGAAAATCAGAATCTCTAAGAACATTTCTCTTAGAAAAATTTAAATTACATATAAATAATGATCCTAAAGAATCGACAACGAAATATGGAACTGCTATTTTTTCGAGGTTTTTGCATAAAATAGAATCACAAACAATGTATCTTGTTTTAGTTACCACAAGCCAATAGTTTCATTTAATGACGAGACTGATTAATAGGAATTACTTATAATAATATTGTGCTTGTAATATTGATAGCTATTCGAATATTCCTTATGCCCTTATTTCAACCGTTCATGGGTTTGCAAGGTGGAGATGAGTATTGGAATATTTTTGTTATATTATAAATAATTCACCGCAGCGTTCCCATTTTACCTGCCTGGGAGGTCCAAGTGGATGTGACATGCAGCAATTACGGAGTAGTTTTATGTAGTTTGATATATACACCGAAGTTGATGAAATCAATCTTATGTATGATATGATAGTTTTAATTTTTCCAATCAAAATTTGGCTACCATCCAGGTGCCAGAGGGTGTCAAGTAAACACTAATGATGAATCTATCATGAGCCATTTTTATAAAGCATGTTCAATGTTCAATTTCCAAATTATAATAAAAATTCCAAAACATTGTGGCGAATCTAAATTATGTGCATCGTAATCCGTCCATTTATACAGTGGCATACGAAAAATTTTGACACAACTCGGCTATCTTACTCAGGTGTTTTCACAGCAGTTGAGCATTTGAGGTACATTTTAACTACTACTGTTTGCTAGAAATTTGTTTTTGGAAAAAGCTTACCATCAATTAGGTTATGTCTACTTCATTGAGTTTTACCGGTATCATTAATCTATATTGTGAATATTAAATTTGTGAACACAAACTAATGGTTCAACCAAATTTGATTCCATGAACACATAAATGCTACAAAACTACCCACTTTCACTATTTGATTTCCTGATGTGGTTGCAACCCTATCCAGGAGTTGCTGGTAGAAACGAGGTCTGTTTCCAATAACTTGACCGTGTTGTTTGAAAAATTAACCTATTCTGAAGATGTGTATACTATAGCTTGTCTCCTTCGGAAGATAGAGAGTATACGGCCGAACGGATATACCCAAGTTTGACCACAACCAAACGATTGAGAACATTCATGACTCCATATTCGAAAATTACAGACATTTAATAAAAATAATAATAATATATTTATTGATCCTTTAAGACATTCATAATGCATAGGACAAGTCAAAATTAATTATTTTTATATTTATTAATTATATTAATATTATTTTTAACTCCATCTACAACATATTTTTGTCGTCTAGAAACTCATTAACATTATAATAACATTTCTTATGCAATATACATATGGCATTTTTGAATTCTGCCTTATTGAGAATCTTAATAGATTTTGGCAAATGATTTTACAATATTATGGCCTGATATAACGGAGAATTCTCATATTTGGATATGACGTGCTATGGAATATACAGAGTATATTTATTTCTGGTGAATTAATCATGAAAACTAGATAACGTTACCATGTTCGTGCTCCTTGACATAGAGCAAACTTCTATAGATATATAAAGAAAGAAGCGTCAAGATCTCATTTTGGCAAAAATTACAAAAGTCACGTGGTTGCAGCTGGAAAATTGAACGTATTATTCTTTTTTGAATAACGAACACTATCCCAGACTCAACAGAGTTGCCCCACAATAGCACATTATAATTCATATCACTGAACACCAAGCTATAATAAATAGATATTATTTCCTGCAACTGTAAAGAGCTTTTTATTATACTAATCGCATAGTAAGAACTACATAGTTTCTTACAGACTGCATTCACGTGGAAATTCCACCTTAGTGAACTATCAAGATGAATTCCCAGGAACCTTACCGTACCTTTTGAAACAATATTCTGATTCAAGCAAGATATAACCAGTCGATTATCATCAATGTTTCTCATACTGAAGGTTTTTAAGCATTGAGTATAAGCACATTCGAGTGACACCAATTCATAAATTTCAGCATTAATGATTCACTCTTCAAGGCTTTGAGCTGAAACGGCCACTGATTTATCATCAGCAAATAAAATCATCAACTCCGAGTTCATGTGCTCAGGTAAATCATTTATAAATAGCAGAAAAAGCATCGGTCCAAGCACCGAACCCTGCGGAATCCCCATATCAACACTACACTTTTTGACCAAGAAGTGTCCACCTTAGCTGACATCCAGCGATCGGTGACGTAACTTAAAATCCATTGAAGAAATCCATTCGGCGAAGTCCAATGTTGTATAACTTGCCCCGATGAACTTCCACGGAAGAACATCAAAAGCTAGTGAAAGGTCGAAAAAAGACATATCCTTTGTCAAGGTTTTTATACACATTGTCGGTAAATGAAAATGCAGCTGTTTCAGTAGACCTTTCCTTTCTAAAACCTTGCTGGCAATCACTCATCAATATGAAACGTTTTAAAAATGATATCATACGACACAATTTTTCAAACACCTTAGAGAATACACTCAGCAGTGAGATAGGGCGGTAATTGGCTATATTACTGGGATCGTATTTCTTCAAAACCGGTATAAAAGAAGCAATTTTCAATAAAGAAGGAACTTTCCCGTGTTGACAGACATGTTGATAAGATTAGCCAATGGATCGGCAATAATATCAGCCACTGTCTTCAATATACCAACAGATGCATGATTAATTCCTGAACTTTTCATATTTTTCAAAGATTTCACAATTTGAATAACCTCATCTCTCACAATTGGATAGAAAAGAAAGTGTTCACAGATAGGACAGCTTTTGTGCAAGATTAAGACACAGAATTACCGAAATGATTCAATACACTGACCCGTGCAATGGAAGTGAAATATTGCGCAAGTAAGTTAGCAACAATAAAGGCTCAGCATAAGATACTCCATCAATATTTAGATTTAAAGAGCCATTGTTCCAGCAGGAACAAGCACGCAAAATGCGATTCGATCAAACATCGAACTTAAGGATTTCATATTCATGCTGGTAGTTTGGGTAATTTGCGTTGCTGAATAATTTGTTTGGGACTCTAGTTCAAGGAAAATCTTTGGAATATCCAGGGAAAAAATTCGGAAATGAATAACTCACTGATAATAATGAAATTTATAAAATATTCAAACTCATTTTCTTGTTTCAGTGGATTGGATGATGTTGCATGTTCTCAGTGTATAGGTTTACTGAAACTGTTAGCATCAGGAGGAAGAACTGTAATATGTTCATTGCATACACCAAGTGCTAAATTATTTTCCATTTTCGATAATATTTATATATTAAGTGCAGGGCAATGTGCTTATCAAGGTATTCCATCCGGTATAGTTCCTTATCTGGCAAATGTTGGACTGGTTTGCCCTTTGTCTTATAATCCTGCAGACTTCAGTGAGTATTAGTGGAAACATAGAAAAAACGGTTTGGATAGTAATTTTCTCTATTTCAGTGTCGTAATGAGTTCATTACAGTACTGAAAGCAGTGTTGTAATGAACTCATTAAAGCATTGTTTTTAGTTATATTTTTCGTTTTGTGGTTGACAACACTGACATCCTAGCCTTTCGAATGTCAACACGCGTCCATTACATGTCAATATTAAATCATGTAAAGATTTGAACGCACTATTCAAATTCTATAATCTGTCAATTTTCGTATCAGTCACACCAACTGCGAAAATATAATACAAAAAGCACTAGGAGGTATAATCTGAATTTTCATTGAATTCCAATAAATTTCTCAGAATTCTTCTCTGAAATAGAGAAAATATCGTCAAATACTCGTTGCAGAAGGCAATTCCAACACTCATGCGTTTAAAAATTCCGCATTCGTGTTTGAATAGGTGCCCATTTTGCAACTTGTATTAGAATATACTATTTAAAAACGGAATATTATAAGAAATATTGCTTGGGCTTCTACCTTCATTCAATATAATTATTGAATAATCCTTCAATCTTCTGAAAATGTTCTCACAAAATTTTGAATTATGAGAGAATTTTCATAAGAATGTAGAATCATTTAGGAATAAACAATATTTTGATTTACTGACGATGAAACTCGTATAGAATTATTATTTAGGTGTTAACCACCATCTCTTATTGTTCTTGGTACCAACGTTCCGAATGACATCTTCTATGGTTTTCAAGTCAAAAAATTAGCCTTTAATAATGGGTGGAAATATTTGAAAATCTTCCAATTTTCAAGTGAGTGACAGAACTTGTGAGGTTATTTTCCACCTGACTGACGCAATTTACCTTTTTAATTTTCTCTAATGCTCAGGCGCCAGTTGCAATGGGTTTAACAAGGTTGCAACTCCTTGATAAAATTTCTCTCACTATTTAACCCTAGGTAGCTTTTAGACAGTAAGAGAAGGTTCGAATTGATCTAGGGTGGTAGCGATCAAAATGATGTATTTCTATTCTCTTCACAGACACCGAATAAAACACTATTTTTGATAAAACTTTAATATTTCTTAAGGACTGTGTAATAAATGAGGAATTAAAACACAAGAACTGGAACTTATATTTCCACAGAATTAAACGAACAACTCTGTAATTTGAACGGTTTCAATAAAATAGATTCTGAATAATTATTCAACACAACAATCGAATTTACATTAATTCCTTATTATTAATTGTGAGAACTTCCGTGGCAAGGTGATATGTACGGGTTTCGAGCAAACAATACGGAAAAATGGTGATAAATGTGCAATGAGGTATATAATAATGCAGATACGGAGTATACAGGGTGGAAATTTCAAACTCGAACGATGTCTCCACTACAGAGATAAAATTTATGACTACAAGACAATCGACCAATAATCTCTCGCGGTAATTGACTGAATCTGCACCCTCTTTAGCGTCAAAACGCTGTCCCTCTTCAACTCAATGGATTACCTCGCAGTTAAGTTTTCAAAGGACAACACCTGGACGCCAACCAGGTACAGATAGAAAAGAAGAAAATTGATATATCACTCGAAGACGATCGGGTAACGATCTATCACGGAGATTAACAGGGTTTAAATACCCTTTAACGCCAAAACACTGCTCCTCTACGACTCAATGGATTACCTCGCAGTTAAGTTTTCAAGGGTGGCGATATCTGGACGTTAATCAGCTATGCACGAAAATGAATACAGGTGATATATCAATCGAAGATGATCGGTCAACAGTCTATCGCGGGAATTAACAGGGTTATTACACCCTTTAACGCCAAAACACTGCTCCTTTACGACTCAATGGATTACCTCGCAGTTAAGTTTTCAAGGGTGGCAATATCTGGACGTTAATCAATTATAAACGAAAAATTACAAGGTGATACACCACTTCAAACTTATTGATAGTGGAGAGGTCTTCAAGAAATTTGACAGTAAAATTCCACCCGGCATTCTACGGTTAAGAAATTGTAATACGGTTTCTTACTTACGGAAGCAATCCTACGGCACAACACTACACTCGCAGTTTCACAGAACGCGACCGCCAAAACCTCGCAATCTTCTCTAAATTAAAATCAAAATCAATCCAAACTCAAAACGCCAACTCTAACTTAATGTCACTGGAAGAACTAAAAATTTGTCTCTTCTCCGCTACTACGCCTCGAAAATCACTCGCCAAAATTTTCTAACCGTCGACCGAATCTCCGAAAATCTTAAAATGTTTTCAAAAAGTCCTAAAGTCTTTACTCTGCACTACTACGCCTCGAAATCACTCGCCAAAAAATTGCTAACCGTCAACCGAATCTCAAAAAGTCTAAAAGTCAAAAAGTCCTTTCTTAAACCTCCGGGAAGTATTTATACCCTCCTAAAACGGGGTCGTCATGTGACTTCCAAAAATTCAAATATTGCAATTTGATTGGTTAGACCAAACTACGTTGTCAAAATTATTTTCTACAGAAGAACCACCGATCTTGCGGTGTTGTCGGCAGTCGGAACAAAAAACTCAAGAAAGATGCAGCAAAAACCTTATCGCGATACGGACGTCGAGAGACTCAGTTTTTATACATGATTACCGAGTTTGATTCGTTTTCAAACTGAATATTATATTTAATTTAATTCAATAAATGAAAAATATTACGGAATTTGCTCGAAACTCACAACAAAACAATTGAATTGACTACTAAAAATTTACATTCTAAAATATACAAAATGAATGAGTATAGTCAACGGAAATAGAAAATAAAATATTGATTTTGCCGAGTACTTATTTTCCTTACTTGATTGGAGTTCGTGAAAATAATTCTAATATCAATATACAGGGGTACCATAATCCCCACAATAATTCTACATACAATAATAACTTGCTTAATCATTTCCCCGCTTGTTTGGGGTCGTAAAAATGACTCTAATTTTGATATACAGAGGGTGCCATAATCCCTAACATAAAACAAATTCATACAAAAAATGAAAAATTAGTAACTTCGTTAAAAACTCTAAGACTAATCAGTGGATTTGAGGACTTCTTCAAGTTACTTCGAACAATTGGCCTCCAAATTTCCGGCAACTCATTTGATGGAGCACTAATGGGATCAGAAGCGATTTTGATGAATGCTGCTTCCTTGAGTTTTCTTCTTGAAGGTTTTTCTTTTTTGGATAAGCTAGATGTATCGCTCCGTCTTATCTGGTGATTCTCATTCACAGCATTCATAGAAATCGCATCTGATCCCAAGAGTTTGGAGTCCACTCGGTCGAAGTAACTTGAGGAACTTCTCAAACTGACACTGAATGAAAACTTATATTTCCACAGTTTTTGAAGTCAAGTTTTGCCTTGTAAACGACAGAAAATTTCTGTCGAAATGTTGTTAATAAGAACAATAAAAGATGGTGATTATTGCACAAATAATAATTTTTCACTCTTTTCAGTACTAGAGGTTTGCAATCAAGAATATGGCGATTTTCAAAGCAACCTAGTGGATCTTATTGAAAATGGTCTTCTGTTTTTGATGGCCACTCCTGTAACATAAATCAGAAGAAAGTTTTACCCCCAAAGAAAATAAAATATTCCGAGGGTCATGATGACAAATCGAGACATACAAATACAAAAGGATCAACATCATTGGAACAGATATATATTCTTATTAAGAGATTCTGGATACAATTATGGAGGAATAAGGTAAATGAACGAGTGTATCATAACTTGGATGAAGATGTTTAGTTTAGTGGTATTAATTCAATAAATGGTGATTGGGGAAATAGAGAGAATTGTGATTTTTTTGAAATTACTCTAATTTATATTAATAACGCTGTGGTGGTGGTTCTGAAAGATAGTATAATGACAAAGCTCAATTATGAATCTAACTAATTATTTTATGTTATACCAGGTATACTGGTATGAAATGAGCGTCAAGGTACAAATGTCTCGATAAGAAACATTTGTTGTGAACGATCCTTTATTTTTTTTGGTATGGCATTTGTTAAACATATATATACATATATCGAGTCATTGAACAGACAACATCATCTCTTTTGGTTTAGAGAACTTTTAAGGAGTTATAGATTTGGCGAATATTGTGATTTTAGATATTTTGTGGCTTATCAGTGGGAGAATTTTTGGAATTACGTGATTCAGGTTGACAAAATATATGAACAAATTGAATAATAGTGACAAGAGTGACTAATTAGGTTTTACCAATATACCAGGTAAACCGGTATAAAGTGAGCGTCAAGATACAAATATCTCGATAGGGAATATTTGTTGTGAACGAGGCTTTATTATTTATTTGCTAGTGGAAGAGCCCGTGTCGCCACGGGCGCAAGTGAAGCGCGCGATCGTTATTAGCAAATGTCCCCTATAAACAGCCGTTCATGTCATTTTGTGTCTAGCTTTCATCAAGTGAAGACTTGTTTAAAAAATGCCAAAAACTTTCGACGCCCAATTGAAACGCCAACAGCGGCGAATTCAAAACAGCCTTCTGAAAAATAAGCAAAAAGAAGAAGAGCAGAGCAATTGGAGCAACTGCAGAAAGAAAACGTGGAACGCGCGAAAGAGAAAAGGGAGCTTCTGGAAAATCAGATGAAAATCCTGTTTTTCGTGCACGAAACCTGGAGGTGTACGAATATAGCACTCTTCCTCATCATGTAATAGATGCCTTGCTTTTGCAGCTTCAAGAAACGTTGCGTATGTCGGCATAAGATCTAGGGCCACGAATATACAAAAGTAACAATCGTAAGAAATAGCGTTCCGTGTCTTTAGGTGAAACTTGGTACATTCTTGCAATTATAACTTCACCTCCTCGTTGTCTTTTCTTCCAAGCATTTCTTTCCCAAACATAGTGATTCGGTATTTCATGGTAGAGGTAATCTTGAGAACCGCTGTTGGCGTCACAGTTGAGTTTGATAAATGCTGGTATTATTTATTACCGCTGCTTCTTCTGCACCGGCCACAAATACATCATTTTGTTGATCTTCTAAGTGAATTGCTAATTACTTTATAACGTGACTCATTCCGTCCATACTACGGCCGTTTCGGGTTACAGGTAAATGTTATTAGTGGAGCGCCGTAAGGCATAAAAATTGTAAAATCTCGGAATCCAGGGCCAGTCAATGAATCTTCATAAAAACTGTTCGACTGCATTGTTGAAAGCTCAAATAAAAAGTTAAAAACAAAAATGGCCGATCTCGATTATATCAATTTATAACAACAATTTACTGAAAAATGAGAGGGACAAGTGTAAAAAAATGTTTACAGTAAAGGTTTCAATTTTATACCTAATAAATTATATTGGCATAGTAACTTGAATATCAATTTATTAATATTTATCAAAAATAACGAGTTACAAAAATAAAATTATTATCAACTATATACATTTCTACATTATTGTTCATTATTGTCGTCGTCATCGTCATCGATCTCATTGATGTGGATTGTGGGTGAAGGATTTGTACAGCTGCTACCATTGCATTCTAAGCAAGCTACAGTGCAATTTAGTCCACTTTTCCTACACTCACAAGATGCTCCGCATCCTGTTTGCATGTGCAAAAATCATTTTCAGCTTCTGGAGCGGGTAGCTGGGTCATTGTTTGCGGCATCAGTATTCTGCATTTATATTTCCAACCCCATTCTTCTGGTGATATTTCTCTTCCAAGCCATGTTTGAATTTGCAGATATACTCTTTTGAAGTGTCAAAAGCGGCATCTGCAGTAGGTGGCAAAGACGGTAGTTTAACGCAGGTATTTTTAGCAGTTGCTTTCCAAAAGAGTTATATCTTAATATATTTAAATCTTTTATTTTTTGATAGCAGCGTATAAAGCAAGAGTGCATGTAACACCAGCGTTAAAAATGTCATTAACATCTTTGCATTCATTTTTGAAAACTGTCGCAGCATTTTGCAAGTCCATCCGTTTTCGAAATTTTGCGAACACATTTTTGCCACGTTGGAAAAAGCTGACGTCGTGTCACAGCCAGTGAAAGCATGTAAGAACAGAATATGCTCCTTACACTTTGGTAATACTCTTTCTAAGCTCTTAGAAGAGTACACTTTTACGGTATTTTGCTTTTGGGTGGTTTCGAAAATAAATTTCTCGGTCTGTTGGTGAGAGCGCAGTCAATAGAACTAAAACATCTACATCTTCAGACACTACAACAATGTTTTCGGATTGAAGGTTAATAGCGGTTTCAATTATTAATCTGTCGGCATCAGCTTCTGCTTGGCAAGAAAATATTTTATTTTCCGCAAATGTTTCTCGTAGCATATCTATGAGTCTACTCTTATTTTGGCATTCGCTAAAATTTCTCCTGTCCTATTTTGAGAGGCATGGTTTTATCGAATATTATGTCATTACATGCATTTCTTTTACAGCGACGCGTTATAACTTTCATCATCGATTTATTATAGAATAAACTATTAAGTATTAAAAATTTATTTTATAAGTGAGTAATATAAATAAAAACAAATACTTACTATCTATGCCACTATTTTCAAAGTTTGTAAAACACAATTATGTTGAGTAATTAAGTATTATCATGAACTGCACAATAATAAATATACATAAGTTGCAAATAAACAAAAATCAGAAATATTTTTCTCAAAACGCACAAAAATAGCTACGTATTTAGCCTAGCTAGGTGCAACGTGTACTAATTTGTTAGGGACTGCGTCAACAATGCCCAACAGCTGCTATTGTCCCTTCTATAATTTCCCCACCCTCACCTTTGTACCTGCAGTCCTTGAGGCCCAAGGACAAGTTTGTAATAGTTCTCCTTTTCCAAATATAACTTTAAACTAATGAAAATAAAGAAAACTCCGGAAAATTAATAATTATTTATTTTAATAATTAAAAATTGAGATCCGACAAAATAATTTTTAACATTTTTCTATATGCTGTTAAAAACACATTTCAAAATTTATATGAAGATTCATTGACTTGCCCTGGATTCCGAGGTATAAATCTTACGGCGCTCCACTATATGAAAAGGTCCGTTCACCATATTTCCGCACAATTGCCATGGCATCTTGGTAATTTTGCTGCATGTTCCGTGGACTTCCTTTATAGCTTGATGGCAAGATAATAACTCTTCCTGGAGGAACATTTCTCTGCTGCGCTTCTTGTTCTACATAATCCATTAAACCTTGATACCTTTCTGTTCTTAATTTTGGCTAATTCAGTCTCAACCAATTTAACTTATTACTTTCTTGATTGACGTATGAACAGCAAACGTACTGCTGAAACAATTTTCCCGCGCTGTAATGCACTAAACCCCGGTCTTACGGGTTGTTGCAACACTGTCTCCTGTCGGCAAATTGTATCTTCTAGGATCGTTGTCTGTACGCGCAAAAACCATTCGAATATCTGGTAATTCACGATTTTCAGCTATAGCTTTGCGACGTTCTTCTCGTAATCTTTCTCCCATTGAGTAAAAAGCGCTTGCAAATGGGTTATTTTCACGAAGCATTTCATCTAGTCGAAGCATTGTCACTGGATTGCATCCTTGGTTAGCTGGGTATTGGAATCTATGTTGCAGAGCTTCATTAGTATCAAGTTGACAGAATCTGGGCGTGTTTCAGGTTGCGGAATAATGGAACCAGTTCTGCTGTATGTTCCATGCAGACAAGATGAATAAGGGCCAGTTGATGCAAATTCTCTTAAGCTAACTTTTTGGGAAGCAAACGCAAAGGCACTGTTATACTGACGTATATTGTTTTGGAAATTCTTCGATTCTTGATCTGTTCCTATGTAAAATTCTCTGAGCAAAGCTGGTATTTCTTTCAATTGCATCTGCTCGCTCATTATAACTTTGCTTTTCTTGCAGCACTGGCTGAATCCATCTCGCCCTTTTTCACCCCTAAAATGCAGAGCATTGCAAAATTGACACGATTCGCTCATTTCGCCGGCAGAATACGCGGGAATTTCGTCTTCAACCGGAGCCCTTCTCGCTACAAATACATTGTGTAATTATTTTTATGAAGGCGGCGTCGGTTTCTTTCAGTTCAGGTTGTCGGGTAGCGTTTCGAGAACCTGGTCTGTCTCGTCATCGTGTCTCCATTGTTAATTAAAATTTCAAAATTTTACACTGGACCTAACTCAAAATTGAAAAATCGGACGTGACCTTTTTCAATTTTCACCCAAAAATGGAGAATAACCTTCCAAATTTGGGTTTCAATATCTTTTCAATTATAATTTTCTGAATTAACTTACTCGGTTGGTTCGGAAATTAAAATAAGCTTAAATCAAACTTAAAATCAAGCTCGTCAAAATACGTCTTTCCTCTTTGAAAGTCAAAGCTGAAATTATAGATGTTTATTATAATTATTAAACGTTATTAAGTTTGACAATTACTTTTAAATAAAACTTTTCCATCTTATATTTTCGAGCACGTTATATAAAATATAAATTGTTATAAAATTATTCAAATGCTCACTTTCTGACCAACTCGAGAGTTATTTGAATAAAATTACCTTAAGTGAAAGTTGAACTGTTAGGGCGAGTTAAAAAGGTTCAAGAGTACTACCTGAGTTGGTCAGAATGTGGGCATTTGTATAATACAGCGAAAACATACCAAACACACTTAATTTTTAAGTTTTTTGTATTTTTAGAGAAATTATAGATGTTTGGCACTCATTATTTTTCTGCATCAGTTTAGTTAGATGCCTACCGTTAATTTAAAAAAATTGATGCAATTCGGTTGATTGATTTAGGCGCTAGACCTTGTTACAGTTGTATCGTTCGATAAATACTCGCAGAAGAAAATGAAATTAAACAACATCGAGATTATGCGAATCTACAGGAGGCAGTGGCGGCGACGCGCTGCGAATGAAGCATTTTCGAAATATTCCGTAACAACCTTATGCATCATATTATTATAATAGATACATCAAGTCATTGAACATTGAACAGACAACCTCATCACTTTTGGTTTGAAGAAATTTTACGGAGTTATAGATTTGGCGAATATTATGATGTTTGATACTTTGTGGCTTATCAGTGGGAAAATTGTTTAAATTACATGATTTAGGTTGATAAAATATATGAAAAAATTGAATAATAATGACAAGAGTAAATAATTAGGTTTTACTAATATACCAGGTATACCGGTATGAAGTGGGAGGCAAGATACAAATGTCTCGACGGAAAAGCCGTATACAATTGTCATTTGGGCAATAACCATCATGTATTGTGAATGAAAACAAACCTGATGTGATAAATTTGGTGGAACATTGGTGCAATGTCGACAGTGTGAACTCGCTGGTGGTTCCTGGATATATACAGGCTGATGCATTTTGCCGAATACATAGAAGACATGGTTGCTCGATGATTCTTGTCAGGACAGGTCTAAGGGTGAGGAAGCTATCGGTGTCCGTGTTTTCTCATGAAATGCATATAGAAATTTCCGGGGTACTAGTTTTACTGGACAATATGCGTCTGGGCATTATTAGTGTTTACAGACCTTGTTCTGGGAACCTTGAAATATTTTTGAAAAACTTTTTGTGCACTTCAGAGTTGCTTTGCTGATATTGATTATTACTTCTTATGTGGTGATTTTAATGTTGATTATCTCGATGAGAGTTCTCATAAAACTAAGTGTTTAATTGAATTACTTGATTGTTTTGATATGAATGTTACATCATGTTACATCTAGAGAGCCTACTAGAGTTTTCACTAATTGTACGGGTTGCACTTCTGTTTCCCAGGTGGACTATATTATAACTCCGACTTAGTTCGGGACTGCGAGACTGTTGTTTTGAACCCTTTATAAGTGATCATAGGGTGTTGTCACTTGAATTTAAAATTAATTTTTCCTACTCAAAATCAATAAGGTCGATTGTTGATTTTAGTGAAGACAATCTGAATAATTTGGCATGCTGTTTATCCAGGTGTGACTTTTCTGACATTTTCCTTGAGACCGATACGGATCGATGTTTCAACGTTTTCAGAAATACACTTCTGTGTTATTTTGAGTTATGTTGTCCCACAAGAGATATCACTAGTTCGCCTATGAAATGTAATTGTATCACCCTGAAATTGGTGAAAGTAAACAAAATCTTTTGAATCTTCATTGGCTTCATACAATAATTAAATCTGCGGAAAGCTATAACAACTATAAAGAAGCCAAATATTTCTATAATGCCCTATTAAAAACTTCTGAACACAATTATTTCTGCTCTCTCATAAACAAATCTAGAAATAGGAGAGAAATGTATGGAACATTGTGAACGAGTACACAGGAAGACTTACAAGGTAAGTGGTACCATAACCCTCAATGTCAACAGCGAAACTGTCGATGAACCGAATGAGGTGGCTGATCTATTTGGGGATTATTTTCTACAGTTTGCAGGCCAGGGGTTGAAAGCACATTATGGCGATATATTATCACCGTGTTGTACTGTTAATCCATTATTGGGAAATAATTTTTTCTTTCAACCGGTTCTAAGTTTCGAGGTTCAGGATATCATCAGAGGATTGAAGAATAAAAAATGTATTGGCCTAGATAACATTTCTACTAGGATTCTGAAGAAATTGGCCCAATAATCAGTTAGCATCTTGCTCATATTGTGAATCTGTCAATCACTACAGGAAATTCCCAGTGCTTTAAAAAATCTGTTGTCATACCTATTCATAAAAAGATGCTTGACATCACAAATTATCGACCGATATCAATTCTGAGTGTCTTTTCGAAGATTTTTGAAAAGATCCTTTTCATAAGAATGATGTCTTTTGGATAAATTCGATATTCTCAGTAAAGTTCAGCATGGTTTCAGAAACGGTTGCTCCACTCAAACGGCTGCACTCAAGTTCGTGGAAACAGTTTATCAATGTTTGGATACTAGTTTGCATGTTGCAGGAATATTTTTGACCTGTCCTGTGCCTTTGATACGTTATCTTTCAATTTATTATTGACAAGTGCTATAACTTGGGGTTTAGAGGTATTTTCTGAATGGCTACATAGTTTTCTTCAACACAGAACAATGATAGTAAAAAATGATGGTCAATTTTCCAGTGAACACAATGTGAATATGGGCGTATCCCAAGGCTCTGTATTGGGGTCCTTATTGTTTATACTTTTTATAAATGATCTACCTCATTTATCCTGCTTATTGCTGTTGTTATTTGCTGACGACACATCTGTCGTTGTCGCTGCCAAAAGTTGTGAAGAGCTTCAGACAGCTTGTCAGAAAATTATGGTTGAGTTCATATCATGGTGCCGTTCCAACAACTTAATAGTGAATATTGAAAAGACGTCTTTACTCTATTTCGGTTTGAGTCACAACGAAAGTTCTCTGAGGATTGACTGTCTAGAATCCTCAATTTTTCCATCAGACGAAACTTAATTCCTAGGTGTCCATATGGATCGAAATCTCAGCTGGGTGACCCATGTCGACGCGTTATGCAAGAAAAATAATAAATCCTTTTTCGCCTTGAGTAGACTGAAAACATCCTTACCGCTTGGGTCTCTGATCGATGTATATTACAGCCTTGTTTATTGTCACCTGTCCTACAATATTCTTCTCTGGGAGGCTGTATTTCTTTCAGTAGAGTTTTTGTGGCGCAGAAGGGTAATACGTCTCATTTTTGGTTTGTCCAGCCGTCAATCATGCAGACCTTTATTTGTGGCCAATAAATTGCTGTCTCTCCCTTGTATATACATATTACAGTGTCTCCTTCACGCCAAAGATAACGAAACTAATTGGATTAAACTATCGAGTACGCATGATCACAGAGCACGAATTTCACAGATACTCTTGGTTCCAAAGCATCGGACTCGCAGTTTCGAACGCTCTCATGTAACACCAGCGTTAAAAATGTCATTAACATCTTTGCATTCATTTTTGAAAACTGTCGCAGCATTTTGCAAGTCCATCCGTTTTTCGAAATTTTTGCGAACACATTTTGCCACGTTGGAAAAAGCTGACGTCGTGTCACAGCCAGTGAAAGCATGTAAGAACAGAATATGCTCCTTACACTTTGGTAATACTCTTTCTAAGCTCTTAGAAGAGTACACTTTTGCGGTATTTTGCTTTTGGGTGGTTTCGAAAATAAATTTCTCGGTCTGTTGGTGAGAGCGCAGTCAATAGAACTAAAACATCTACATCTTCAGACACTACAACAATGTTTTCGGATTGAAGGTTAATAGCGGTTTCAATTATTAATCTGTCGGCATCAGCTTCTGCTTGGCAAGAAAATATTTTATTTTCCGCAAATGTTTCTCGTAGCATATCTATGAGTCTACTCTTATTTTTGGCATTCGCTAAAAATTTCTCCTGTCCTATTTTGAGAGGCATGGTTTTATCGAATATTATGTCATTACATGCATTTCTTTTACAGCGACGCGTTATAACTTTCATCATCGATTTATTATAGAATAAACTATTAAGTATTAAAAATTTATTTTATAAGTGAGTAATATAAATAAAAAACAAATACTTACTATCTATGCCACTATTTTCAAAGTTTGTAAAACACAATTATGTTGAGTAATTAACTATTATCGCATGAACTGCACAATAATAAATATACATAAGTTGCAAATAAACAAAAATCAGAAATATTTTTTCTCAAAACGCACAAAAATAGCTACGTATTTAGCCTAGCTAGGTGCAACGTGTACTAATTTGTTAGGGACTGCGTCAACAATGCCCAACAGCTGCTATTGTCCCTTCTATAATTTCCCCACCCTCACCTTTGTACCTGCAGTCCCTTGAGGCCCAAGGACAAGTTTGTAATAGTTCTCCTTTTCCAAATATAACTTTAAACTAATGAAAATAAAAGAAAACTCCGGAAAATTAATAATTATTTATTTTAATAATTAAAAATTGAGATCCGACAAAATAATTTTTAACATTTTTCTATATGCTGTTAAAAACACATTTCAAAAATTTATATGAAGATTCATTGACTTGCCCTGGATTCCGAGGTATAAATCTTACGGCGCTCCACTATATGAAAAGGTCCGGTTCACCATATTTCCGCACAATTGCCATGGCATCTTGGTAATTTTGCTGCATGTTCCGTGGACTTCCTTTATAGCTTGATTGCAAGATAATAACTCTTCCTGGAGGAACATTTCTCTGCTGCGCTTCTTGTTCTACATAATCCATTAAACCTTGATACCTTTCTGTTCTTAATTTTGGCTAATTCAGTCTCAACCAATTTAACTTATTACTTTCTTGATTGACGTATGAACAGCAAACGTACTGCTTAAACAATTTTCCCGCGCTGTGTAATGCACTAAACCCCGGTCTTACGGGTTGTTGCAACACTGTCTCCTGTCGGCAAATTGTATCTTCTAGGATCGTTGTCTGTACGCGCAAAACCATTCGAATATCTGGTAATTCACGATTTTCAGCTATAGCTTTGCGACGTTCTTCTCGTAATCTTTCTCCCATTGTGTAAAAAGCGCTTGCAAATGGGTTATTTTCACGAAGCATTTCATCTAGTCGAAGCATTGTCACTGGATTGCATCCTTGGTTAGCTGGGTATTGGAATCTATGTTGCAGAGCTTCATTAGTATCAAGTTGACAGAATCTGGGCGTGTTTCAGGTTGCGGAATAATGGAACCAGTTCTGCTGTATGTTCCATGCAGACAAGATGAATAAGGGCCAGTTGATGCAAATTCTCTTAAGCTAACTTTTTGGGAAGCAAACGCAAAGGCACTGTTATACTGACGTATATTGTTTTGGAAATTCTTCGATTCTTGATCTGTTCCTATGTAAAATTCTCTGAGCAAAGCTGGTATTTCTTTCAATTGCATCTGCTCGCTCATTATAACTTTGCTTTTCTTGCAGCACTGGCTGAATCCATCTCGCCCTTTTTCACCCCTAAAATGCAGAGCATTGCAAAATTGACACGATTCGCTCATTTCGCCGGCAGAATACGCGGGAATTTCGTCTTCAACCGGAGCCCTTCTCGCTACAAATACATTGTGTAATTATTTTTATGAAGGCGGCGTCGGTTTCTTTCAGTTCGGGTTGTCCGGGTAGCGTTTCGAGAACCTGGTCTGTCTCGTCATCGTGTCTCCATTGTTAATTAAAATTTCAAAATTTTACACTGGACCTAACTCAAAATTGAAAAATCGGACGTGACCTGTTTTCAATTTTCACCCAAAAATGGAGAATAACCTTCCAAATTTGGGTTTTCAATATCTTTTCAATTATAATTTTCTGAATTAACTTACTCGGTTGGTTCGGAAATTAAAATAAGCTTAAAATCAAACTTAAAATCAAGCTCGTCCAAATACGTCTTTCCTCTTTGAAAGTCAAAGCTGAAATTATAGATGTTTATTATAATTATTAAACGTTATTAAGTTTGACAATTACTTTTAAAATAAAACTTTTTCCATCTTATATTTTCGAGCACGTTATATAAAATATAAATTGTTATAAAATTATTCAAATGCTCACTTTCTGACCAACTCGAGAAGTTATTTGAATAAAATTACCTTAAGTGAAAGTTGAACTGTTAGGGCGAGTTAAAAAGGTTCAAGAGTACTACCTGAGTTGGTCAGAATGTGGGCATTTGTATAATACAGCGAAAACATACCAAACACACTTAATTTTTAAGTTTTTTGTATTTTTAGAGAAATTATAGATGTTTGGCACTCATTATTTTTCTGCATCAGTTTAGTTAGATGCCTACCGTTAATTTAAAAAATTGATGCAATTCGGTTGATTGATTTAGGCGCTAGACCTTGTTACAGTTGTATCGTTCGATAAATACTCTCGCAGAAGGAAAATGAAATTAAACAACATCGAGATTATGCGAATCTACAGGAGGCAGTGGCGGCGACGCGCTGCGAATGAAGCATTTTCGAAATATTCCGTAACAACCTTATGCATCATATTATTATAATAGATACATCAAGTCATTGAACATTGAACAGACAACCTCATCACTTTTGGTTTGAAGAAATTTTACGGAGTTATAGATTTGGCGAATATTATGATGTTTGATACTTTGTGGCTTATCAGTGGGAAAATTGTTTAAATTACATGATTTAGGTTGATAAAATATATGAAAAATTGAATAATAATGACAAGAGTAAATAATTAGGTTTTACTAATATACCAGGTATACCGGTATGAAGTGGGAGGCAAGATACAAATGTCTCGACGGAAAAGCCGTATACAATTGTCATTTGGGCAATAACCATCATGTATTGTGAATGAAAACAAACCTGATGTGATAAATTTGGTGGAACATTGGTGCAATGTCGACAGTGTGAACTCGCTGGTGGTTCCTGGATATATACAGGCTGATTCATTTTGCCGAATACATAGAAGACATGGTTGCTCGATGATTCTTGTCAGGACAGGTCTAAGGGTGAGGAAGCTATCGGTGTCCGTGTTTTCTCATGAAATGCATATAGAAATTTCCGGGTACTAGTTTTACTGGACAATATGCGTCTGGGCATTATTAGTGTTTACAGACCTTGTTCTGGGAACCTTGAAATATTTTTGAAAAACTTTTTGTGCACTTCAGAGTTGCTTTGCTGATATTGATTATTACTTCTTATGTGGTGATTTTAATGTTGATTATCTCGATGAGAGTTCTCATAAAACTAAGTGTTTAATTGAATTACTTGATTGTTTTGATATGAATGTTACATCATGTTACATCTAGAGAGCCTACTAGAGTTTTCACTAATTGTACGGGTTGCACTTCTGTTTCCCAGGTGGACTATATTATAACTCCGACTTAGTTCGGGACTGCGAGACTGTTGTTTTTGAACCCTTTATAAGTGATCATAGGGTGTTGTCACTTGAATTTAAAATTAATTTTTTCCTACTCAAAAATCAATAAGGTCGATTGTTGATTTTAGTGAAGACAATCTGAATAATTTGGCATGCTGTTTATCCAGGTGTGACTTTTCTGACATTTTCCTTGAGACCGATACGGATCGATGTTTCAACGTTTTCAGAAATACACTTCTGTGTTATTTTGAGTTATGTTGTCCCACAAGAGATATCACTAGTTCGCCTATGAAATGTAATTGTATCACCCTGAAATTGGTGAAAGTAAACAAAATCTTTTGAATCTTCATTGGCTTCATACAATAATTAAATCTGCGGAAAGCTATAA
>JARTUT010001051.1:0-39405 GCA_030674115.1 Micraspis discolor | reverse complement strand
TTGTAACCCAATATAAAAAAAAATCTCATATAAATGCAAACTCAACAAATAATGAAACTCTTCGAGAAAAAAATCAAATAAAAATATTCGAAAATCAACATATTATAGATATTTCAAGAAATAAAATGAACAAAAATAATCATCTCATTTGAACAGATATTTTATATGTATATAGGGATGGGACATCGATAGGTTTTCGTCGATGTTTAACATCGATGTTAACTGAACATCGTTAATTGTACATCGATATTTGTGAACATTGTGAACAAACATCTTCTTTCATCGCGGGTGTGATCCTTTTGTCCGTTAGTGTCTAGTCAGGAAAAAGTGCCTCTTTTATTACAGTCTCAAGTATTGTGGGACCTCCATGGCGGTTTCCTTTGTTTTTACATGCTTTCTTTCTATTACTGGTTGTCCATAGCTGACTATGGCGCTTCTCCAATCTATTTTGTAGTAGTTTTCTACCTCTTTTCGGGGAGGAGTGTGAAGGATGTCTATGACTTTCTTTAGATTTTGGTTTGGGACTTCACTCTGCTCCACCCACCAATCGATAGCCTCTTTTTTGCATAGCACTCGCCCGTGGGTGTGTCTATCTTCTGCGTCCTTGTCCTTGCACAAGTATCTTCCAGGCACTTTGTAGTCGCTGGCTCTTTTGGCATCTACAGAAATAGGGTATTTGAGCCCCATGGTGCTCATTGCACTCGAAAGTGGAGACGGGTCTTTCTTTGATCTCGAGGATTTTTCTATAAGCTTTAGGTTCAACATTTTTTTGATTCATAATGATGTCAATAGTGCCTTCTTTAGCAGACAATATTGATTTTATTTTTGACATAAAGACAGTCTTTTTTTCGTCGGTCATCTTGCGTTCTTTGAGCTGATAGAGGTTGTTAGTGTAAGAGTCCGTTTTTAAACATTGTGAACGTTTGTAAACATCGGTGTTTTAACACTTTAATTATACTTACGTATATCAATAATTCATAATGATTTAACGATAGATTCCCAATACAGTAGACTCTCGATATAGTGAACTAATTAGTGCACGTCCAGTTCACTATTTTGATTTGTTCACTAAAACGAAGTTCAAATAAAACGACATTATTTACTGTCATAAACAACTGTTTATTGTACTTAATACTATAAAAGTGTTTTTACTACCTAAATTTAAAATTTCAAAAAATTTTCTCGAAAAATGAGGTGATTTTTGTTTGTTTCTGTGTTTTTTCTACATTCATCTGAACCATTGCATGTCTCAAATTGTGTAGGACTATTATTGTGGAGTAGTCAATACGATTTTGATTTTCGTCCGTCCACTGTATCACCTCATTCAATGATTTTAATGCATTAGATGTCGTAATGGCTTGTATATTATTCTCTGAATTTTCATCTGGTACATCATCAGAAACCTCATCACTTTCAATAAAAATTTCAGCTTCCTCCACATCTTGAACGTAATCTCTGTTCCACTCATCTATATCAGCAGTTTCAATTTCAACACGAGGATTTACATGAAGTAGCAAATTTTTAATTTCTTTCGTCACATGGTCCATTTCCTTATTACGCCATCGCAACTTCAATTCAGATAAGGGAATGTCATATTCATCATCGGAATCTGATGGTGTTTCCTCCAAAGGCGATAGTATTTTATTCCAACATTTCTCGATAACATCCGGTTTCAAAGAATTCCATGCCAAAATTAAATTAACAATTGCATCTTTCAGAGAGAGAGATTTCAATGCCGTTCCGATACAGTCTACATTGTCATTTATGATGCGTGACAACAAACTCTTACGGTAGAAGTGTTTTGTTAGCCTTATCACATTCTGATCCATGGGCTGTATCAGAGGTGTTATATTAGGTGGCATATACATAACGAAAAATTGAACCATCAGCACTTTTTAGCTCGTCCGCTGGCGGATGACTTGGCGCATTGTCCAGCAAAGGATTGCTTTAACGGGAAGTTTTTGTCATTCAAGAATTCTTGAACCTAAGAAAATGAATCCAGCTCAATACCCTTAAATTTTGAAAAAATTATGGCAACTTACCTCTGGAATAAACATCTTGAAGAACCATTCCTTGAATATGAATCTAGTCATCCAAGCTGTTTTGGAATTCCTGTAATGTACTGGACAATTGAAATTACGGAACGATCGAGGATTTTTGCTTTCCCAATTATGTACTAACGGTTTCAGCTTATGATTGCCGGCCGCATTTGTACAGGCTAGAAAGGTAACTCTTTGCTTTTCTGTTTTCTTCCTGGAGCTGTCTTTCCTCAGAACCTACATATGTTTTGTCCGGAAGCAATTTCCAGTACAGGAAGATTCATCAGCATTATAAATCTGCTCCTTCAAAGCTGAAGTTCATCCAATTTTCAAGTAAAGTCTTTTTAAATGGATTGACCGTCTCAATTGCAGATGACAGTTTTCTCCAGAGATTTTAAGGTATCGAATTCCGAAACGTTTTTATACCTTTGCAGCCATCCGCTGCTCGCATTGAAACATGGAGTCTCTTTGTATTCTTCGTGCAATTTTTTTGCTTTTTCTTTAATCATGAAACCTGTGACTGGAATATGTTTTTCCCTTTGCTTCAAAAACCACCGATACAAAGCGTTTTCCATTCTAGGGCATTCAGATGATCTTAGTGTTTTATTTTTCCTGGCCCCACGTAGGGTCAATCCATATGAAGTGGTCCAATGATAGTTGCTTGAATGTTTTAAAAAAGATTGATATTTTAATATGTTTTTACCAAACATAACAGAAGTTCAAAACAGTAAAAAAAATTTTTATCTCACATCGTTTATGTGTGGCGGCCATTTTGTTCTGGAGCGCACGATGTTTTTGGCTTTGAAAGCATTAGCGATTAATTGATTATCTCAGGCTGGGTTAGTGCTACAACATTGCAAATTGTACCATTGTTTTCAAATTTTCTGCTCTACAACATTGGTTCCTACACATTAAACCATATATTCATTATTTACACCTCAAAATATTCTTCAAAGTATAGTGATTTGCATTCAGAAATTCCAACTTTTAAGACTACAAAAACCATGAAGGAATGATTTATCAGAGTTACAATTTTTTTTGTAGCTAGATAATATAAAGTACTTACTGAGAACTGAGTTTGAGCTTCAGCATTGGTGTCCTTATTTTTATGAATTTTTAAAATTTCATTTTTTGAAATTTTGGAATTTTGAAGTTCAATATCTTTGGTGGGACTGGATGAAAAGTCCCCATTTTTGCACATTATGTAGACCTATGTGATGCCAAAATGGGGTAAAAATTTTAACTTTGATATCTGACTATTAAGCAAGTTATGAATTTTTATATTTAAGGAAAAATGACACGAATTATACTGAAATGTTTGGTACAATAGGTGATCTAGAATGTGTTTTTACCCATTAAAAGTTGTTTTTTTTTTTTTTTTATTTTAAAGGGCATATTGGCAATTTTACAAATCACCCACACTATTGACATGTCCTATATATATAAAAATAAAATTTTTTGAAAATTAAAAATGTTCACTTTTGCTACAAATTGATTTAATTTCTGCGTTAAACTTAATCAAATGTGTCATTGTTAAAGTTTAATAGGCTTTGAGTTATTAAGGCATTTGAAACATTTTTAAACATACTATATTGTAAACTTTGCAGGTTTTTATTTAATATTTGTTTTGTAAAATCTACAATTGTCACATATACAAGTGTATTTACAGGACATTTTGCTTCACGTTTTTATTTCTTAATCCAAGTGATTAGTAAAAAGCACACTTATTTCTTCAGAAAGATTTTGGGAATGGAATAAGATCTTCCCGTTGCAGTAGTAAGCTCTAGAACAGAGAGTTTTCTGAGCACATTCTTCAAAGATATCCAAACTCGGTCATTGTTCGATTTCTTGAATGATGTTCTCAGTCCAGCAGGAGTGATAAAAGTGCACAAATACATCTGCATTTTCTAAACTTATACTTTCAACTTCTGCAAGCCACCATTGATTATCGTACACACAAGCTACTATGTCCCTCACATTCAATGTCAAAGATGTAATTTTATTAACACAGTGATCTTCAAAAATGTTGGTTTCTGATGTTGTGTAGCACCGAATTAAGTTTTCTGTGATCCCATGGAACTTGTGAAACTGCCTTGTTCCTTTTACTGGTACAGAGTTTTCAAATCTACTTTTGAGTGTTTCAATATGTTCAATAATTTCTTCTTTCTTAATGAGAAAATAGGTAATACCTTTAATGTTGTCTTTGCAAAAAGTGTACATATCCTCTACTGTAAAATTTGGTTTGTAATTGTTCTTTGTAGACTAGCTTTGCTTACTTCACGCTTTGTAGTGCCACCTACTCCATCACATGCATTTTTGCCATGACAAGAGGCAAAAATGCCATTCAGCTTCTAAATCAAAATCTGTTTTGTGGTTACAAAGGTTTGAGAAATTTTTTCTATTCTTGTATTGACTTCCACTTCCATCTGAAAAGTACATGATCTTCTCAACTTTTGGCATTGTTTCTTTAATATATCCTGTTACAAGTTTTTGGAATGCATGAACA
The DNA here is from genome assembly GCA_030674115.1 of Micraspis discolor. Taxonomy (NCBI): domain Eukaryota; kingdom Metazoa; phylum Arthropoda; class Insecta; order Coleoptera; family Coccinellidae; genus Micraspis; species Micraspis discolor. The sequence continues at coordinate 34,860 of JARTUT010001051.1, read as the reverse complement.
ACTGCAGTGTTGTGCTCTAAGTAGTCACTGAGGATGCAAAGTGAGCGGGTGCAAAGTTTATCGTCTTCATTTTTGAAATACAACACAAATGGATGCACAGTTGCTTGATCATTCACCCAGTGGTAGCCTTGTATTTCATCTTGGACCATAAATGTAAAATTTTCTGCAAAATCAGCCAGAACTATGCATTTAGTATCAGTAAGTATTTCTTTTTGTTCCTTTAGAAACTTGCTTTGAATTTTAGAGATATAGTGATGACTTTTGAGATTTTCTAGCTTCTCTATTAATGTCTCAAAATACTCCTCCTGAGGCATTACCAATGTTAACATTTCAGCTCTGTCAGTAGTAACCCACTGCTTGAATGTCACATTGTCTGGCATTTCCTCCTCAGATTCTTTTAACATTTCAAGGGCAGTTTCTTTCCCAGGACATTCTTTGCACAAACTCATCATACAATTATAGTTATTGATATCACATACCAACAAATCAAGCAATTCTTTATAATCAATGTTGAGCTTAGCACCGCCAATCATCAGTTTTATATTTTGATGATATAAGCAAACGCACACAGAATGTGTTCCAGATGATCCAGCTAAAACACACCATTTAGGCCGCAATTCACAAAACTTAGACCTCCCAACTTTACATTCAGGGCGAGCATTTTTGAAAGCTACATACAGCTCATTCAGGTTTGACAGGACTAAACATTTTTGCTTAACTATTTTATTACCATTTACAATTACTTTTGTACAATCTTTTTTGCCTGGGCACATCCTACTGTTTGCATCATTCTCAAAAAACTGCTGAACTTTCTGTATACAGTCGAACTTGTATATAACGAACCTCCAAGGGGATTCAGAAAAGGTTCGTTATAACAGAGAGGCCGTTATATCCGTCGCGTTCATAAAAAAACAATTATATACATATTTAAGTAAACTTTAATCGAGTAATTCATAAGTGAACAAAAGAGGATGTGAAAATGAAAATAAAAAAATCAAAATATGAATTGTATATACATTGTACATTTGTATTAGGTACCTATACGTACATATATGGTACGTACATTCTTGAAAAAGTTTTATATGAAAAATGAAAATTCACTTAGAGCTGTTGAAAATAATCCGTAATGTTGCTCTGTTTTTACGGAAAAAACAAAATGTTTCTCTGAATTTCACTTTGAATTAAATGTATTGCTTGAAAACATTTACTATCTAGTTTATGAAAGTGGAGAAACTTGTTCACTACATCCAATGAATGTAGGGCATCCAGTGCTGAAGGTTCACTCTGATTTTCTTCCTCAGCTTCATCGATCAGTTCATCTGCGAAATCCATTTCTTCACTGTTTATTGACGAAATTACATCTGCATCGGAAGGAAAGTCGGCAACAATTAAATTGTCATCAAGAGAAACAGAATTCGTTCAAATCAAGATCATGAGAAATTCTGATATTGAATTTTCTTGGAGTCCATTTTTGTAAGTCTGAATTCTCCTCAGAGCCTTTATCTTTTTGCCTTTCTATCCAGAAAGTGAGAGGAAGCTCGTCTTCTTCATCAAAACTATAATCGGTTCAGAAGGCCTGAATGGCGGAAACAATTGGATATGGTTGAGGTACTCACTTTTTCCCAAGCATTTACTAACATCATAATGGCATCAATACTGTGATTTTGAAATCAACGTTTGCTGTCTAGAGCAGTTATAAGTTTTAAGAGAAGTTCTTGTCTATAATAATATTTTAAGCAACGTATGACACCTGGTCCATAGGCTGAAGAACTGATGTGACATTTGGTGGCAGGAACACAAGTTCAATGCACTTCAGATGGGGTACTTTGGGATGGGCAGGACAGTTATCTACTAGTAATAGAATGTTCCTCTTTTGTTGCATCAATTCACTATCCCAATCACTTAAGATTTTGTGAAGAGTTCAGAAGTGATCCATGCTCTTCTATTTGAAAAATAAGTCACTGGAAGATTCTGAACGTTCTTAAAACATCTTGGTGTGGCTGATTGCCAATAACAATGAGTTTTCTTTTTCAGTTCCACTCATATTTGCGCACACAAACACAGTAAGGCGCTCCTTGGACATCTTGCCTCCGGAACATTTATCCCCTTAAATTTTAGCGTTTTATCGGGTGTCATTTTGAAAAACAAACCTGTTTCATCTCCATTAAAGATATCACACTCTCTGTACTTTCGCTTCAGATTTGGCCAAATTGCAGTGAGCCACTGATTTGTTACCTCCAAAGATACATTGGCAGATTCACCGTGAATTTTTCCACATTTGATGTCATATCTTCGTTTAAACCGTCAATCCAGCCTCTGGAGCATACAATTTCAGTTTCTGGTGTACTCGAGTTTTCTTTCAATGAACGATCCTGCTGTTGACACATTTTTCTCAAATTCTGAAAGCTTTGGCTTGAAGAATGGGTCCAGAAATGGGAACATTTTGACTTCTTTTCAAAGTGAACCACTGCAATAGAGCTTTATCGACATCTGGCTTAGACGAACTTCGTAGTTTTTAATTGAAGGTGCGATTGAATTTTGAACTTTGAGGTATTTTCTTTGTTGGCCCATATTGTTGACACAGTCGACTTTGACAATTTATATTCTCTGCAGATTCCGGCATTTGCTGCACCGTTTTGTATCTTATTTACAATCTCGATTTTTGTTTTAAACTTATCGATTTGCGCTTGCCACTTATCGAAAGAATTACGCTCCGCCATTGTCAAGAACAATCGAGAAACTAACACGTTGTAACAGGAAAAAATGGTTGTTTCCGTTTGCATACGCCGCAATAAGAGGAAATCCATACAGCTGAAAGATCTTCGATAGTTCGTTATACCCGGTAAAATCATAATCAACTTCGCTCCTTCGATGGAAAAAATAGATCGCTATATAAGAGCGTTCGCAATAAGCGGGTTCGTTACAGCCGGACGTATTCATATGTAAGAATACATAGTTTTGACTGGGATGTTATATTTATTCGTTATAACCGAACGTTCGTTATATAACGTGTTCGTTATTAGCGAGTTCCACTGTAGTTTCCTCGCTAACACCTACGCCTTTCTTTTTTCCTAGTACAGGTAAGATACCTTGTTCTCTAACCAAATTTCGGGTTAGCCTAACCAAACGCTCGGAAACGTTGAACTCTTTTACTATTTTTTCTCTTGACCATGACTCTGGGAGTAAGCTTATTATTTTTACTTTGTCCTCTCTTGAAGTTGTTGAACATTTGTATTTAAGTTTTCAATCAAATCACAATATTCTGTGCCTGACGTTTCTGCCTGTCCTTTTTCTGAAGATGTACTACTAACTTCATTAGTAGCAAAGTAAAATTCTAAGTTTCTTCTAAGTCTTTCTGATATTTTTTCTACTTTTCCCTCAATGGCTGCTTGCCTTTTTCCACTACTCAATTTTCTAATTTTAGAAGCAGGAGACACTTCTAAATTGATACAGGCTGAATCTAATTTCTGTATTACTTCTTCAATTGGAACATAAAGCTCATGAGCAGGACTTGTACATGTGTGTGATTCCGTAGTAGTAACAAACAATTTTGAGTAGCAATTAGAGCATAGGGATTTACCAGGAATTACATTCTGTCTTATTTGAGAATCACTGCTACTTAACAAGGACAAATGGTCAAGTTTAATTTCTCTTAAACCCTTGGCAATAGGTTTTTATGAACTTTCAATGGGTCAGAGCAATGTTTCCCAAAGATATGGTTGTACTTAAGGATGTATTTTTTTCATGGTACTCACAGATTGTTGAAACTAAAGAACTTACTCTAAGTTTGAATAACTTTTTGTACATCTCCTTCAAAGTCATTTAAATGTTTTAAGTTTTACAAACTGATCCATAAAAAGTTTTGTGGCATACTTCACTTATTGTCTGGCCAATAGAACACTGTTCATCCATTACAAAAACAAACACTAAACTAGTCTTAAATAAAATAAAAATTAATTTTCACATGTACCGCACTTGCTATAATAACTTGATAAAAGACACTAAATAAAGTAAATGTATCTACAATTCACCATCCTCACTACTACAAGTCTGTAAACACACTGAGCCAGAGCTTTCAGTGCAGCAGTGGGAGTGGCCCAGCTACAACTCCAGTACTGACTTGTCTGCCAAGCGCCTGTACAGACCTGTCTGCCAAGCGCCTGTACAGCCCTGTCTGCCAAGCGACTGTTCAGACCTGTCTTGTTGCTTGGACTCATGTCCCACAGCTGTTACTGTATACATATAGAGCTTGTGAAATAGTCCAAAAATATGTTATAAAAATAATGTTTTAGTTAATTAAAACTAATTGATTATTAAATGATAAAATTTTAGTACTGAATCTACATGTACTTTTTAATTATTGTTTTTATTTCTCAGGTTTATATATAAATACATATATATATAGGAGCATGTTAATAGTGGAGGTGTTTTTAAAATGTACATTATACATTTTAAAACTAAAAAAACCAACATTTTAATGGGTGAAAACACATTCTAGATCACCTATTGTACCAAACATTTCAGTATAATTCGCGTCATTTTTCCTTAAATATAAAAATTCATAACTTGCTTAATAGTCAGATATCAAAGTTAAAATTTTACCCCACTTTGGCATCACATAGGTCTACATAATGTGCAAAAATGGGGACTTTTCATCAGTCCCACAAAGATATTGAACCTCAAAATTCCAAAAATTTCAAAAAAATGAAATTTTACAAATTCATAAGCAAATAAGGACAACATTGCTGAAGCTCAAACTCAATTCTCAGTAAGTACTTTATGTTATCTAGCTACAAAAAAAATTGTAACTCTGATAAATCATTCCTTCATGGTTTTTTGTAGTCTTAAAAATTGGAATTTCTGAATTCTAATCACTATACTTTGAAGAATATTTTGAGAGTGTAAATAATGAATATATGGTTTGATGTGTAGGAACCAATGTTGTAGAGCAGAAAATTCTGAAAAAAATGGTACAATTTGCAATGTTGTAGCACTAACCCAGCCTGAGATAATCAATTTATCGCTAATGCTTTCAAAGCCAAAAACGTTGCACGCTCCAGAACAAAAATGGCCGCCACACATAAACAATGTGAGATAAAAATTTTTTTACTGTTTTGAACTTCTGTTATGTTTGGTAAAAACATAAAAAAATGTTAATCTTTTTAAAACATTCAAACAACCAACTTATTTTTTTTTGGATCACTTCATATGGATTGACCCCGTAGGTATTGCTGATCTTCTTCATAATATTCACTCTCCTATTTCAAATTGAACAAATGGTAGACTTAGCCACACCATAGTTTTTTCGCTAAAACCGTCACTCCAACACCTTTATCTAACTGTTCAACTATTTCACCTTTTTGACTAAGTTTTAAATGAATCCTCGCCATATTTATGCTTACTAGAAAACGAGAAAAACAATTTGATACCGCTCAACTAAGGCAAATGATCAAAAGTAAACGAAAGAAAACGTTTTACAATCGTTTTCTTGTTATGACTTGTCAAATTCTTCAGGTTCACTATTAAGAGGCTTCAGTTGTTCATTGTATAGAGTCTCAATGCAAATATTTATTTGTTCACTATTTGGAGTAGTTCATTATAAGCATTGTTCACTATTCCGAGAGTCTACTGTATAAAAAAAATCTCATATAAATGCAAACTCAACAAATAATGAAACTCTTCGAGAAAAAAATCAAATAAAAATATTAGAAAATCAACATATTATAGATATTTCAAGAAATAAAATGAACAAAAATAATCATCTCATTTGAACAGATATTTTATATGTATATAGGGATGGGACATCGATAGGTTTTCGTCGATGTTTAACATCGATGATAACATCGAACTGTACCATCGATGTTAACTGTACATCGTTAATTGTACATCGATATTTGTGAACATTGTGTTCCTTGTTTTTGGACGATTTGAAATCATCAACTTCGTACCATAATTGTTGGTGCTGGAAATCAAGAAATTCATCACATAATCATTCCATATTTGTTCAAATATTTCTATAGGGGACATATTCTCTATTTGGTTGATTTTGATACCACTCTGAGTAACTCTAACTTGAAATTAAGTATTTCCAAGGCTTCCTCTTTCCTCATGCTTTCATCGTCTGAATTTTTATTTTCGCTTTTATTATCATTATCATTTTCGTTTTCATTATTATTTTCATCTTCGTGTTCAATTTGGTTTTCAATTTCGTTCTGAACTGAATTCGGTTCATGAATTTGAACATGTTCGTCATTTCCCATATGATGTTCTTTGCGACTATCTGATTCACTAGAAGTTTCATCTGAGGGAACATAATCTAAATCACCATCAAATTCTCCATCGTCACTGAAAGGTTCAGGCTCTGACTCTATCTCAGACTCAATGAGAGCCAATTCGTCATCTTCAATCTCCTCAAACCAGCGTAATAATTCCGCTTCTTTGCGAGAATCCCTAATTCTAGTAATGGAATCATAAAAATTTTAGCTAAAATATGAAAGATAAGAGAAAGTAGGCTTGACTTACGATAACTCCAATATAAAAAGATCTGCGAAAAGAAAGTAATTTCTCAGAAAATAACAACTCTACACTCTCACAATTGAACTAGCAATGACCGCGATGAAGAGCTGAAAAGGCATATTGCAACGCGAATAATTCACTCGTGTCTAAACACACACATTACAGTTTGCCTCCGTTTGTATCCACATGCGCAGAGAGTTACCAGGCAAATTTGAATTCCCGTAATACCTATATCATTATGAAAAGTGAAACGAATTGAACTACTTACTCTCTTACTCATGGAAATAGTCCAATAGATGATATTTTGAAACTTCCCAAAGTTAATAATAGTTGAGTATCTATGGTTTACCTGGAAGGTATAATAAAAAATGAATACGGTTGTACTATTGCATCACACAGTGAAATCGTAAAGTTTCTTGAAAAAACACCTTTTCCACAAAAGAGTGTAGGTACAGGGTATTTCTTAAAATTGTTGTGGCAATATCATTTTGACATTTTTAAATGGCCCTATTATGTATAGGTACCTAATATTTGTTTCATTTGGAAAGTTCTATAGACACATTTCAACAACATTGTCTTATTTTCGGTTCGATAAACATTGGCCATTGAAAAATTGACTTTTTTTTAACTCTGTCTTCCTGTAAAATCAATACTGTTAAGCTAAAAGGAAATTGGTTTTCATGTCCAGATGTTGGTCTCTGAGCTTCAATAAAAAGGCCATAATATGGCCACATATTTACCACTAACAGCCTAAAGGTATAATATATATATGTAGGTATTTAATGGTAAAATAAAGTATTTGTACAATAAATGAACTTCACAATTCTGAGGAGGTAATTTGACAAATTTTCCATCGTGAACTGATTTAATCTTGATGGTTTGGCTGCTTTGATACTCAACCATTTTCCTTCGAAACGGGTTCGAAAGAATGGTAATAAGGTAGGTACAAAAAAAGCACTTTAATATCCATGAAAATATTTATTGAAAAATATATAACGAATAAAAATTATTATTAATTAACCATTCTGTTTGTAGTAAATTAATTGAAATTTTATTTACTTCATCATTAGTTGGGTTTGATAAACCACAACTTCGTTTTATTTTCGTTTTATGCGTTCTATACAGGTTCCTTTGAACCGGAATATTCTTATTATGGTGAATATGAATATTATTCGAGCCTGTGGCTACTGTTTGAGTATTCCGGCATTGTTGTGCCTATGGAGTTTACCTGCTAATCTCAATTTTTTCTGCAGATCTGCATTTCTGCGGAATCACCCACGAATAATTCCATCTCAACTGTATTTAAATCTCCGCACTAAACTATTTCGCTATTATAAACGTGTTAAAAATGAATAAATTATATAAAATAATATATATTGTATAATAATTAATTTTGGATGAAACCGTTTTACATGTCTTATTAAATTACAATATTTCACAAAAAATTCACCACAAGCATTGCAACTTGCCTTTGGCGGATTAGTTCGCTTTGGAATTATAGTAAACTGATTTGAAATAAAATATGAGTTGATTACAATTCTGAATGTTAACAATTTGAAAAAAGATGAGGGTCAAGCCCAAAAGTGTAGGCAAATTCTGACCTGCGCAACTCTTCCCAAAAAAGTAATATGATCCTATGAATTTGAATTAACATTGAATACGTTATATTATAGCCCAAGGTTCAAGATTTGGTCAGTAAAATATCTTCATAAGGTAATATTCAGTTTTCGACATGCGAAATCCCAATATTTATGGACCGGCGCTAACAGAATCAAAAATCATATTCTCATTTTCAAATTGATGTATCAGGTTAGAAATTTCAAGCCCCGTATCTCAAAAAACAAATACATATTTCTAAATTTAATATTCACCAGGATGGATTTTTTTCAAGTGGGTTCTGAAAGTCCTCTTGGAAAAGAATTTTTTTTCGCAGGTTTTGCAGAATGTTTCTTCCATGTTAAACGAAACGGTGCGAGGTACGGATCGCTGCGGAATATAAAATGATATTCCGCTAAACCGTCAGTCAACGGTTCATCGCAACTCACTGCGCATGCGGATACAAACGGAGGCAAACTGTAATGTGTGTGTCTAGACACGAGTGAATAATTCGATTAAGATCGTCGTCTTTCGGTTCCACAAAACTAAATTAAAGTGAATGGTGTGACACTCCCACGTCATATCACCCTATACCGACGTTCAGGAGCGTTGTGTCAATGTTTGTGGCATTTATAGCAAGACGCCAATGGACGTCTCAAATTGGTGGTGTCACATTACGCACGTCGACCTGAGCGTCAATAGACGTCGCTGTCCGTCAACGTGTTAACGGGTGTGTTTTCTTTGTCCATAACAGGGATGTTGCGGATTTTTTTCACATCCGCGGATGCGGATTTTGAAGGCTCGCATCCGCGGATGCGGATGTTCAAAATCTTATATCGATGATATAAATTTAATCTATGAATGAAGAATTAAAACAATTATTATTTATTGACATTTTTATTAGTGATAAGTAGATATTTAGTATTATACAGCAATATTCCTGTAGGCTTTATTATCAATTGTCTAGGGGATATGATAGATTTCGCCTACAGATAACGTCTAACGTCAAAATAAACACGGCTTTCGTATTTACAAGTTTATTCACACTACGAAGAAATAAATAAAATTATCGTCTAATATACAGATACAAAAGGCCGATACTGAGTTCTTCGTCTAAATACTGCAACGATCGTTTTGTTCTTAATTTCGGCTAAAAGTTCTAAACTCGCGAAACGTCTATTCGTCTTTCGTGTAACGTCTTACCCGCGTCTAAACTTCGAGTTTTCGTCTAAGTTCTAAATCGATCGTTCAATATTCTCTAAGTCGCGAAACGTCTATCGTCAACACTTTTTCGAGCACTCCCTACAAGTATCTCGTCGTCTAACTTCTCACTCCGCGTCTTCCCTACTCGCTCGCGTCTTTTCCACTCTTTTTTCCTCACATTAAGTAGATTACCATGACTTCAGGGGGACTCAGACCCCCACCTACGGAACTCAGTCGACTCTCTAGCCGACTGTTCCACCAAGGCGGTCTGGTGTCAATAAATCAGATGAGGCCTGCCTGTCACCCAAACATCGTCGACACACGAAAACTCAATGATAGTTATTAGGATCGAATAACCTACTTTCACGGAGGGCCAGATATTCAACAGGTCCGTACTAGCGTCAAAAATACCGAATCCTACATTCCTTCACTTATTAATTTTCATACTAGTAATTAGAGTTGAAAATGGGGCATTATATTTGATGAACAGTAATATTGCAGCCTTTTCTGATTCAGGCGGTTACGCAAGGGTTCGTAAATTAAACCCGTGCTTCTGAATAGTTGTTCACTAGGAACAGAGCCTGGTGGACTGGATAAAAATTTTCGGGCTATCGGTGATAACAGCTCAGTCGGAGTGCGTCGACGGTATATGAGTTGCTCAATAGGGACGTTCTCTTCACCATCATGTTGAGGCACGTAGTCATCATTGCTGGCAAAGTCCGTTTTATTTTAGCTCATGGTCATTCCCACGAGCATATGCGCTGGACTGCAGCGGCGCAGAAGGAGGACAAGGAGTCAAAGTGACTCCTTGTTTTGGAGAGTAAATCCATGCGGATGTTGGGATTCTCCAAGGGTGGGAAGTGAAGGGATCGGAAATCGATAAGGAGAGGGCAAAGAAGGAGTATGTGTTCACTCGTCTGGGACTCCCCGCATTGACACGAGTCCGACTCGCTCAGGCCCAATCGGTGAAGATTAGCCTTAAACGGGCCATGACCCGTGATGAAGCAGGTGAGGTGGGAGTTCGGAGTGAACCAAGGGTAGTTATTCAAGTGGCTTACCGAAGGGAGCCATTCAAAGGTCTTTCGACCAACGACGGCTGAGTCCCAGTCGGCTTGCCAGCGCAAGAGTAAAAATTGTTTTATGCCCGCTAAGTTTTCATTCGCGAGTTCAGGGAAGTCCCTGTGGCGGAATGGAAGGTTGTGTCTTCGGAAGTAGCACGCAGCTCGGAGAATTATGTGAAGGTGAATTGGCATTTTACCCGTGATGATGGTAAGAGTTAGAGATTAATAGTAGAAAAAGTCGTTGAGCGGAAGTTAATGTACGTTTGACGTGTGAGTGCGTAGCCCGGTCGTACCAGGCTGTGGCGCAGTAAGATATGATTGGTAAGAAGACAGAGTTGTAGTAAATGACTAAAGCCTGCTTTGAGGAGCCTCCAAGCGGTTTGATGAGTTTGGAGAGTTTATTTGCGATGTTGCTGGTTCTGTTGCGAAGTCCCTTCACGCGAGGAAGGAAGGTGAGCCCGGCGTCGAGTAGGACTCCCAGATATTTCAACTCGGAAACCCAAGTGAAGGATCCGGATGTCGTTCTCACGATCGGGGGGCGATCCGCGTTTAAGGACCCCTTGAGGAGGAGATCCTTTGATTTTGGTGTAGATATAGTAAGCTTGTTATCTTGAAGCCAGTCCACGACGACGTCAACGAGACGTTGGAGCTGGGCTTCGAGCGCGCGTCGGCTATTAGCGGAGACGAGTAGCGCTAGATCGTCAGCGTAAGCTATGGCTAGACCCTCCTCATTCTCGAGGAGGAGAAGCAGTTCGTCCAGGACCAGGTTCCAGAGCGAAGGACCCAAGACGGACCCTTGCGGGCATCCTCTTGAGAGGATGCGGCTGCAAGTTAAGGAAAAGCGCTTGTACGTCACAGATCGATCTGAGAGGTAACTGCGTAGGAGACGCAGTTGGTCAGAAGGTAAGTTCATGGAATGAGCCCGGCGGAGAATGCTCGTCCACCAAAGTGCATCAAATGCACCTTCGATGTCGAGGAATAGGGCCGCGACGTATTTATGCGGCGACTCGCGCGTGAATTTAACTAGTGTTAAGACTGCGTCTTCGGTTGAAAGACCTGGTCTGAAACCGAACTGCGACTTTGAGATTTTCCCGGGGTTTAAGAGGTCTCGAGAAAGTCTGGAGAGCATAAGGCGCTCCAGAAGCTTACCCATTACGGAGAGTAAGCTGATCGGGCGGTAAGACTTGGGGTCGTCCGGTGGACGATCCCCTGACTTATTTATTAAGCAATGCGTTGGGGAAGTGTCCCGTTGCCAGACAGGAGTTATAAAAAAGCAATAGCGTGGTTGGGATGATAAGCATCGCGCGTTTGAGAATCCGGCCTGAAATCAAGTCTGGCCCCGGAGCACCGTGGGAAGGGGTCGCGGCGACGGCCGCTTCCAGTTCCCGCAGGGTGAAAGGGGTGACCTGTTCGACCGGTAAGTCTCGAGGCCCGGAGTGGTTTTCTCGCGTAGTGGTGTGGACCGCGGAGTCCAGACTAATGTCGTCGGAAGGAAAAAGACGCGTTAGTATAGCGTTGATGGTATCAGAGGGCGTCTCGGTAAATGTACCGTCAAGTCTTCTCACCGTGTGAGGAATGCGATGGCCATGAAGTTTGTCGGTCGCCACTTTGTACGAGACCCCCCAGGGTGTTCTCGACATCTCGGAACGAACAAATTTCGACCAGTTCTCAAACTTAGCGCGTCGAATGGAACGAACGTACTTGTTTTTAAGACGTCTAAGGTCTTGACAAAGAGAATTGAGAGTCTCAGGAGGAAGGCCAAAGCGTCTGCCTCGTTGGACTTCTTTGCGCGCGCGGTTGATCCTAGACTTCTGTCTGGCAAGGTCCGAATTCCACCAGCCGACATAGAATGTCTGCCGTGATGTAACCGGAATAGCCACGAGTGCCGATCTGAAAATAGCTGAGGTGACGAACGACGAAAGCGCCTCCACTTCTTCGTTGGAAGAGGGCGTTGGAGTTAAACGTGAAGTTAAGATGCGCGACTCTAATTCAGCGTCAAATAGCTCCCAATCGGCTCGGGAGTGAACGAAGTGGATCCGGTCATCAAGACGTTGATGTTCCGGGGACGAAAAGGAACTGAATGAGACCTCAAACGTGATTGGACGGTGGTCGCCCAGACCCAGCTCGTGAACTCTCCAGTTTTTGATGTGCGGTGCCATGCTACTGGACGCCAAAGTTACATCTATGTTACTTTCGCCACTCGAGGAACAAAACGTGGGTAACTGACCAGGGGCGTTGCAGATCGTCAGACGATGTCTGGCGATGAACTCCTCTAGGCATTCACCCTTGTGATCCCGAGCGCCGGAGTACCACAAGTATGACTTGGCGTTGGCGTCGAGACAAACGATATATTTGTTGAGTCGAAGCGATTGAATGATCATCTCTGCCCTATGCAGGTACGGTTCAATTGGTTCGGCGAATTGGCAGTAAATATTAATTAAAATGAAAGATTGGTTCGCGTGGGTGATTTGAACTGTAGTGAAGTGAGAGTTACAAAATTGTGATAGGGCAAAGACGTCTAACGAGGTGTTGGTTATCGCGATCGCGGCGGAAGGAGTGCAGTTTTTACCAGATATGACTGCATTCCTGGCTCCAAAGGCACCTAATCTCGCCAAAGGCTTGGTAAGGCTCCTGAATTGCAAGAAGAGAGGCTGAATTTTGAGCGGCGAAGGAAAGAAGAGCTGACGTTACGGCGTAGGCTCTCTGCGCATTACATTGAATAATCTTAAGATCCATTACGCGGTTTTAAAAGAGATTTATGTCTTTCCAGGTACTTAAGGTAGACTGGACAAGACCCGCTAGAAGTGTCATGGTCGGTATCGGTGAGTTTGGCTGCCACGCAGTTGTGGCGCCAGGCTGTCCGGGACGCGAGGACATTCTTTAAAAAGAGTGTCCGGTTGAGGCGCAAAAGCCGCAGATTTTATCATTTTTGCAAGACGCGGATGAGTGACCGAACTTGTGGCAGTTGAAACAGCGGGTGATGTGGAAGTGATCACTGACCCGATGCGAGCCGAGGTCAATGAAGACCCGGCTTTTCTTAATTAGAGACTTCGTAGTGGGCCTGGGAGGCTCACCACGACATTCTCAAAGTCTGGAGAATGCGTTTTTAATCGCGTTACTATTTTGACATCATTCGAGCTGAAAGTTGAGTCAGAGAGGTTTTTGATCAGCAGGTCGTCGATGATCTGCTGGTTGGTTACTGATTTTGGCACGTGGTGAATACGGACTCGCGGTAGAATAGATCTAGGAGCCGAGAAGGAAAAGTCTTCCGCGTTGAGAGTGTCCTTGATGAGACGGACGTCCTGGTCGGACGGCGCCTCAACAATGACATCTCCGCTTTTGAGTTTTCTTATCGAGCTGACCCGGATTTTCTTGGCGTCGCGAATAGAGGAGCAGACCGACGTTTTAAGTAAGTCGGCGTCTTTGAAGGCGGAGGAAGAAATAATTAATTTGACAGAAGGCGGTGTTTGTTTAATGTGAGGACGAGTATGTTTCGCGGTTGGCGGTTTAGGCTTACTTGCGGCGGTTAGGTAGGGCGTTGAGTCTACTGGTTTGGCAGTAAGTGCCTCGCGTTCTTCAAGGCGCCCTTCGAGGTGCGCGATTTTTTTCTCCGCGCTGAGCAAGAGTTGTTCAGCTTTGGTGAATGAGGTGAGAATAAATTCGAGATCAGCTTTGGTGAACTTAGAGCGCGAGCTATGTAAGCCCGTCTCCAATATCACCCGAAGCTCAGAAATGGAAGTTGCGCGGTTTGTAGCGGCGATGTTCAGTTCTGATTCGGAAGGTTTCGGTAGTGAGCTAACCGGTGATGAAGTCGAAGTTGTGCGCGGTGGGGTCGGTTTAGTAGTAGTTCCGTGTGAAGTTCCGGGTTGAGTAGCGTTTGTCGTAGCCGTTGTAGCGATCAGGTTTTTTGTGTTTGTTTTAAAAGTAGTCTTCATAATAAATCCCACGAGAATGGTGCGAGTGATAGTCGCCCTCCGGCAGAGCGCCCGTACCGGAGGAAAGGCTAAATGTCCCTACAGGTGCGCCTGGTGCCTGTAGGTGAAAGCTAGAGACTGAGTTGCTCCTCAGCCGACCCCCTCCCCTCGACACTCACAATGGACAAAGTCCCAGGTAATCATGGAAGGGCGCAAGATCCGATAGGCACTTGTCTCATCTTGGGATCTGGAGGGTTTTATAGAGGGTTTTCTCCTCTTCAAAACGGGCGGTGAAGCCAGTTTCCCCGGACTCCCCTAAGACATGACTAGGAGAGAGCGGTGTGTACAAGAATACTTGACGGGGTCTCGCAAAGCCGACATTGCGTATCCCCATATCCAGGACCAAGGGTAGCTCGGGATTGGCGATCTCCCGTGGGCAGCTGGGGAACCCAGCTAACCCCCCTGAGCAGGTAATAGGGACAGGTTGTCTACAGCCACAGAGGACTGCGAGAGAGTCAGCAAACTTGAACTCAGGTGTTCTACATCGACTGAGGATGTGATCAGCCTGCAGACAAGCAGCAGTCTCATCTCGCAGGACCCTCTTTAAGCTATAGCTCCCCCCCCTATCTGTTTAAAGTCATTTAGCTTCTCCTACGAAGAAGGTACTGGACCCTACCGCCGCGTTGAGGCATGACTATGAGCTCGGCTTCGGTGAGGGAGGTAAGTACGTTCCAGGTATGCGAGCGCTACCCTCTAAAGCAGGGGTTCCCAAACTTTTTTGTACCACGCCCCCCTCTGGTTATTTGGAGACCCCCACGCCCCCACACATATCAGCTTTCCATTTGCAATACCCTATTTCCACGGTGCCGTACATACCAACTCCTACTTGTACAAGTATGTGCCTTGCCTATTGATACGGTGAGTAGGTAGATTTTTCGATCACTGTTGAATGCGGTAACGCAGAATGGAAAGATTCAATAATTGTACGTATGGTGATAATTAAAACAAGTATTACATGAAAAACAGAATATAATTACTGATACAAAATTTAACATTGTAACACAGATACATTTTCAATTTAAGGAAGGTGAAACAATAGGCCTACCTACTTACAAAACAAAACATAAAATGTAATTTAGTGAGATGGGTGCGCTTGCATGTTCTGGATAAGTTGACAGATCTGGGTTGAGTTTCAGACAAAGCACAGCGTAGGTCACTTTCGACATCAAGTTTGTTGCGGTACTTGGTTTTGATCGCCACAAGAGTTGAAAACGCTTTTTCGCACATGTATGTTGTTGAAAAAGGCAAGTACATCGAACAGCTTTCTCTGAAACAGTGGGGTAAACTTTTAAGTACTTTAACCAAAATGAGGGCTTGTCCATTTTGTCAAAATCGTATCTTGCAGCAGAGTCATTTTTTATTTCTATTCCCTCCTCTTGTAACTCTTTCTGGCAGCAACTGTATGTCCATGTTGAACAGGTCTGTTGATAGTTTGTAAAACTCCTCTGACAAGTTAGGAAAGTACCTGCTGAACTCCTCCTTGAGGTTCTTCAAATGGTCAATTATCAAGTTTTTCAAAAGCGGTCCTTCAAAACGTCCTCAAAACATACTTCTTCTGAGACTGACACTACTTTGCTGGAAACTTGAATAGTTGCTGGGGTTCATTGACACTTTACGTATCCAAAGTTTTAGTTTCTCAACGTACATCTTGATGGCATCCCGATGTGTTACTATATTTGAGTCTGCACCTTGCAGTCTCAAGTTTAGGTTATTTAACGTGTCAAAAAGTCTGATAAATAGGCCAAAATCACTTGGTTACAGGGTTTTTGAACTCTGCACTAAGCTCGTTTTGTTTCTGCTGTGCCAAAAACGTTATCACTTCATCACGGAGTTCAAATAGTCTTCCCAACATATTGCCTTTTGATAGCCATCGTACTTCTGTATGAAATAGCAGCGTTTTGTGATCACTTCCTAAATCTTCACACAGAATTTTAAACAGTCGAGTATTTAATGCACTGTTCTTAACGTAGTTGACTACTTTAATACAAAGCTTTAAAACAGCATTGAGTTCGTTAGGAAGAGTTTTTGCTGCCAAGGCTTGGCGGTGAATAAAACAATAGGTTTGTTCCAACACACAAAATAACCGTTCTTAGAACGGTGACGCGCATGTGCAATAGCTAAAATGCGTTCCAAGCACGAGAGAACCGTTTAGCGAACGATAATTATTTTGTTCCAACCCGATTTGGTATCGTTATGGAACCGGTTCAAGAACGATGATTTCGATACTTGACTAAAAGCAAGTATCAAGGGAACTGAGTTGCGCAGTAAATATATATCCAATAAGTTAGGTTACAAAATATTCGAATTACATGGTAAATCTGTGTTTATGTTAGTTGGATAAATTTGTGTTTGTATTTGTTGACTTTTGTGGAGAGAACTTATTTAAATTTGTTTGATAACGTGATGGAGGACATTTTTGACTCTGATGAAACAAGTGGTAGTGATCTGGAACAGGACATTATGATAAATGAAGTAAGAAATAAAAATGAAAATTATTTAGGTAAGAAATTGAACTTTCATATTACCTTGCTTGTGTCACAAAAAGTTAAATTTAAAATTTATTTCAGAGGAGACAGTACATCAATATTCTCAAGAAGTGTTCTTTGAACATTTTAGATTATCCAGAAATACTGTTGAAAGTATTACTGAAAGGTATGAAACCAGCCCATATTATCACAGACAAATGGGTCAGTATGGAAATATTTCAGCTTTACATCAGGTTTGTACATCATATAGTTGATTGATACCCTTATACAGAGAATTAATTTTGTTTGTAAGTAACATTTGTTCAATTTCAGGTGTTAATTTATTTGTGGTATATAGGGCATCAAACTGCAAGTTTTCGAGATGTAGGTGACCGCTTTGGTATAACAATTAGCTCAGTGAATAGAGTTATAAGACGCCTTACCTTATTTTTGAGCAATTTATCGCCACAAATTATAAGATGGCCAAATGAAAACGAGAAACGTATTTCTGAAGCACATTTTAGAGATAATGGATTTCCCAATGTGATAGGTGCTATAGATGGATGCCACATTAAAATAGATAAGCCTGCAACTGATCCAGACTCATATATAAACCGGAAGGATTTTATTCTCTACAGGTACCTTCATACAAATTTTATCAAAGTTTTTTCTGTGTGGAGAAATAAACAATTTTAATGAGTGACTTGTTTTTCAGTTACAGGCTGTTTGCGATCACCAAAGAAAAATAATAGACATATTTATTGGGTATCCCGGATCTGTACACGATAGTCAGGTATTCAGGAATTCACCATTAAGTAGAAACTTAGAAGAAAAATGTGGCAGGTATTTTTATATTAGGGGACAGTGGCTATCCATTGCAAAATAACCTATTGACACCATACAAAGATAGAAAACTTAACACGAAGGCAAACTAATTATAATGTCAAACTAGCAAAAAATAGATATGTTGTTGAACACTGTTTTGGTATTTTAAAACAGAAGTTTCGACAAATGTATCATGTGAAGTTAAAAGTGTACGATTCATTGCACATTTCATAAGAGCAGCTTGTGTGTTACATAATATAGCAAGAGATGATGAGTTTATTGTACATGTTGATCCAGAGATGCCAAATATTAATGTTCAGGTAGATGAGGAAGATGTAGCAGAAGATGATGAATTTGAAGTTGATGTAGGTGTTGCTGTAATTCGAGATAGGTGGCTAATTCATTACTAATGTAAATATGTTGTGTAAATAATATAATTTTGCATAAAAAAATAAAATATATTTCTGACACAAACTATAAAGTCATTTTTAATAAATATTGCATTTCCTAAACAAAAATAAAACATATTCTTTAAACACAGTATTTTCTTAACAACTAACTGATAAGTAAGTAAACAAAACAACAAATTCTATCACATCAAATATTAAAACATAAAGAAAAAACCTATTATATAAAAATATTTGTTAGTTATTAATAATGGTGCACTGGCATTTACATGTCCAATTTCTTAGGATTTCATTTCTTTCTGCATATAATTTAAGTTTTCCTTTTCAATCTCTAGTTTTTTTTCATAATACATTTTCCTATCCAGTCTTAAATGTTCTATATTTGTTAATCTTCTAGTACTTCTGCGTTTAGGGTTTATAACTGATGTTGTTGGTTGTAAAAGTACTTTATCTGTTGTTTCACACAGTTCAATATTATTTTCTATTTTTCTTTTTTGACTACTATTTTCTTTTATCTCTTCTTCAGTATTGATTCCTTCATTTTCTTCTAATGAATAATCCACTGTATCACTAGATAATACAACTTCTGGATTAATATTCTTTTTTTTACCAAATATTTCTTCCATTTCAAGTTGATATTCAAAAATTTTGCGACCTCTACCTAAATGGAAAAAGAAAATACATTTATATATATTTTTAGTAATTATTTTCAATTTTATACATATTTGTATATCTGGAGATTATGAGAAATTAAATGCTGCAACACTTTGTTGTTAGCAAATGATTAATGTACAAAAAAACGAATGCTTACCAGTTTTATTCTGGTTGTCAACAAATTTTTGTAATTCCTTTCTAGGACTTTCCATCTATTGTGACAGTTGTTGGGAGTAACATTTATATTTAATTTATGTAGTTCATCTGCTATTCTCTGCCACATCATTTTTGACATTTCTTATATCAAAAGTACCTACTCGTTTTCTACATTTAGCGTAACAATCAATTAATAATTTAGTGTTATTTACACTCCACTTGTACTCCGTAGTTGAATTTGCGACTGTATTGGTAGTGTCAGTGGTACTTGGGACCAACAGGTATTCTTGTAATTCTAAAATAATACTTCAGTTTATACATCAACCTTTTTAATTATAATATAAAATTTACCTCCTAATACACTATTCATAATTCAAACTTATATGTCTGTAGTTCAAACTGATACAGATATATTTATACCTTAGATTCCTTGTCTAAGATTTATACTAATAACAGAGACAACCAACACTAATAAACTTTTTTTGCTAACTTGTAAACATAAAGTCATATAAAAGTATGGTTATGTTTAATCAAACCATTCAACCTTCATTTATTTTGGAACCGTTATTAGAACAGTTAACACTTAGCGCCTGCGTAACAAATATTTATGAACGATTCGAAACCGATTCTGGAACGATTACAATTTGTGTGTTGGAACAAACCTAATGAATCCCAACCACATCAGCATTCTTCTCTTTGACCAACTGCACAAAGCCTGAACGAGAACCCAGCATTGAAGGAGCACCATCTGTGCATACACCAATAAGTTTTTGCCAAGAAAGTTCGTGTTTCTTAAAAAAGTCTGATACTGCTTCCATCACATCTATAGCTTTAGTAGTGGTCAACAGCTCAGTAGAAAACATCAGTTCATCCTTCATTCTTTCATTTTCAATGTAACGAACATATACAATCAAATGAGAGCATTGTGCTATGTCTGTACTCTCGTCAAGCTGGATAGCAAAAACGGGGATTTTTTATTGCATCAACTACCTGGTTTTAATGTCCTCGGCCATATCATCAATGCGGCGTTTTACGGTGTTGTCTGAAAGTGGTATTTGTGATAGCTTTTGCCTACTATCAGTTCCAAGGACAACATCGGATGCTTTTAAAAGGCACGGTTTAACAAGCGTTTCACCAATAGTGTGACTTTTCTTTTCCTTAGCAATAATAAGAGATAATTCATAGGAAGCTTCAAGCACTTTTAGAGATGACTGAGCAGCAGATCCAGTGCTATCTAACTTCATGCGCTTTAAATTCTTAGATTTTGCAGCGAAAAACTCTTTAGGTTTGTCCTTTAAAGAGGCATGTTTGGTTGACAAATGTCTCAGAAGACGATTAGGCCTCATCGCGTCATTGCTTAATACCTCATAGCAAATAACGCACTGAGGGTGATCAACATTATCTTTAAGCAGAAACAAACCCATATTGAATATAATCATCAATATATTTGCGTTTCTTTGCCGTGTTCATCTTCTCTGATTCAGCTTCACAGAACTCACACAACACAAAAACAATTACTCCAATTCAAACGTCGCAGCAATTACAGAACACCCACAATACAGCAAACACGCTGACTGATAATTCACGGGAAAGCACTGTTGGCACAACGGACTGGCGAACGGACTAGATTACAACGCAAGCACTGAACAAACTGCAATGTTATTGACATTGGATTGAAGATGCGGTGGGGGTGGGCGTGGTAGGGGAGTGGGGGGACACTCTGCACTCACGCCAAGGCCAAACGGAGGTATCCTTTTACACACCTGTTGCGTCTGACAGTAACTGCTATGGAGGTGGACGGTTTTGAGAATATTGAACTCTTGTGTGTTTTGATCTGTTTTATTTTAAACAATGGCTTTAATTTTTACAAACACTTGACCATTATGTCAAGTGAATATTCTTTATGTGGAAGCGTGAAACTGGTAAAAAAAACGTGGAAATTGAAACATTACAAAAACAATTTTGAAAACTTAGAAAGACTTTATTTCAAAAATCTGAGGAAATTATTTTGTACTTTTTTTATTTATTTCATTTGGGTGTCACGCCCCCTGGACTTTCTCCCACGCCCCCAGTTTGGGAACCACTGCTCTAAGAGACCCCAGGACATAGCTAAGCTAGCTGGTGGTGCGATAGAGTGCCACTTCCGCAAAGAGCAGGGCGCAGTTACGTTCCCGGCCTGAAGCTTGAGCCGTAATGGTAGGGTAGCGGTGATAACATCTTGAATTCCCCGATGAACACTCCACCACTTAGGCAGGCCGCACACCAGCGCCATGCTACACGTATCGAACATTTACGTCGCCACAATCGTTGCGCTACAAGTCAGCTTACTACAAAATGTATTGTATATACGCACATCGGAAGCACAGTTGTAGCGTGTCACCGAATTCAGCATGACGACGTCATCTTCTGATGACGAAGATTTCTTGATGTGGCAATTCATGAGAAACAAAAAAGACGTTATTGGGTTCATCCGTTTAATCAACCGCCGAATATTTAATATTTAACTATCGACTATCCCGTCTACGAAAGATTGTCGAGAAACACCTTCGGTATGCTAGTGTCCAAATTTCGAATTTTTGAAACTACAATTTCATGTTCAGTCGAGAAAGCAGTCAAAATTGTTAAAGCTGCTTGTGTTTACATAACTTTATAGAAAAGAATGATAATATAATTTTAACTCCAATCGATGACGGAAATAACTCCACTACCAATAATATAAATCATAGGAGACCGAATAACGATGCTACAGAGAATCGAGAATATTTGAGTGATTACTTCTTAAAACCGTAAGGTATCTGGTGTCATGGCAAAATAATTACATAGTGTAGCCCGATTTTAAATGAACAGAAAACTAAGTAAGTACCTATGATAGGTACTTACCCTTTCATTGAATTTTTCTCCAATCTTAGTCCAAATAATTTCTGTAATCCGTCTGTTACTATAATCATTGAGTTTATGATTGTATAATATAGGTTTTTTCGACCTGTACAATAAATTCAACGTAACATTCAATGTTGCCTTTCATTCTTTCAAATCAACGCGATACAAAAAACGAACATATTCTGTTCTTAAATTATTAGTAGCGCGGATGACGTCTCACCACAAAGTGCGCCCGCTACAAATGTTTCCTCGGTGTTCGTGCTCACGTAGGAATATATGGGGGCGTTAAATGTATCGCATTTTAAATGTGGCGCAACAACAATTGTGAGAAACAATTGAATGTCTGGTGTGCAGCCTGGTTTAAGAGGATTTTCATCCACACTTACTCTTTTTTGAGATCTGTATGAAATTAATTCTTTTTTGAGAAGAGCTTCAGTGCTACTATTTTCTAGGACTTCTTCACTCTCATCCTCACTTGATGAATCTAGCATCATAGCAAGATCGTTTTTAGGCAAGACTTTTTGACTAAAGTTGATAAGCCCAGGTCCTAGTTGTTCCATATTGTTTTCGTCATTCTCATTCTTTTGGCCCCATCGAAATTGGCATTAAAAAGAACGGAAATAGTAATTCTCAGAATTGGTCGTTGTAATCAGCAGAATGTCGTCCTTGTGTTTATAGCGAGGATCTAAGTAGGTAGCGATGACATACAAATTGTTCTCTCCCAAGCTGGAAAATTTTGTTGAAAATTCATCTTTCAGAGTGGTGACGGCCTGTCGAATCGGATCTAACTCTTGTGATCTTGTCAAATATTCATCAACTTTTTTCTAGCATTTGAATTATTGGAATCACAGATGAAATGAGGCGCGTAGAGCTACTCAGTTCTCATGTGGCTTCCTCAAAAGGTCTCAGTACTTCAATGAAATTTTCAATAATTTTCCATTCTTCTGGCAAAATAGGGTTTATATCATTATCATTGATGTAAAGACATCCTTAACCTTTGAAAAACGCTCGAACAGGTAAAACGTTCCATCGCGTAGCACAATCTTGGAACACTTTGAGATGAGCTTGATTCAGTCGATCTTGAATCGCTTGCAATTGTTTCTGAGCGATGGTAGAATGATTGAAATGATTAGAAATTTTCTTACATTTTTGTTTGAGTATTTTTATGTTTTCTGAACCTAAACTTTATTTTCTTACTTGAAGATGGTTTCTGTTGTATTGACTTTAGTGCTTTCAGTTCTTCGAGGTAAGGTGAAGACGTAATAATGGCCGTTTTACCCTTACCCAGAATTTCGAAAACCATTCTGTGCGTTTGATAGTGGGGCAGCCCTAGTGTAAGCTTTAGAAAAAATCTGACCCACATCTGTTAATTTAACTCTTTTGTTAGGGTTATTTATTTGCCAAATTTTCTGTTCTTACAACATAAAAGCAACATCTAGGGGTTGAAGCCGATGTGAGATATGTGGCGGTATTGACAAGATGATGACATTATTTTCTCTTGCTTGTTCTATTAGACTAAGATTTTTCACATGTGTGGAATGTGCATCTAGGATAAGTAAAACAGAGTCCTCCTTAGTTGGATGCGTATGGTGTACAAAATGGGGAAACCATATGTTACTGAAAATATCACTTTGCATCCAACCGGACGTGTGATAAGTTACAATCGTTTCAGGTGTAAGACCAGTTTCATAGATGGGATTTCGACGCACTCTTGGAATGACTAGCAGAGGAGGTACATAATGGCCCACAGCGTTGAAACAAATTTCGGCTGTAACAGTGGTTCCCCTTTAAACACTTATGTAGGTCCCCACTTGTTTTTTGCCTTTAAGAGAATACTTTGTGAGGCTTATTGGCTCAGTGGAAATTCCTGTTTCATCGCAATTATATATAGTAGGCCCGAAGACCGAAAACGCTCAGTGGCCGGAAAAAACGGCCACATCGCGTTCTGGCTGCCTTGGAACGCACAGAACGCGTTTTGGCTGTTTTTAAACGCTCGCAACGCGTTCTGGTAATTGTTAAACAGCCGGAACGCGTTTTGTCAATTGTTCAACGCTCACAATGCGTTCTGAATGTTCGACTTGTATTATTTGCAGCTATCTACCTGCGTAGGATAAAATTTATATTGTCCCTCATAAAACAAAGTTGAAAATTGAAATATAATTCAATTATTGACAACTACAATTGGATACCAAAGATGGGTTCGGTTTTTCTTGCCGAATCATTTCAACAATATTGAATTTCTTATAATTGTTTTTCAGTTCTAGGAAGAAAGTTACACTAATAAACTTATATTGTCGAGCATATAATATACAGGGTGTCCCAAAAACGACACGTCACAGTGACACTGGAGTTAGGCCAGCACAAGAGGCATCGAACAAGCCTAACATGACCTCAGTAAAAGTTGCTCGGTTTTCAAGATATTTCCAATTTAAACTTTTCTAAATTTTCGAGTTTTTAACGTGTTCAGTGCTAGCATTACGTTAGATAGCCTCAGGTTTCGATTTTCTTTTGTACTCTTGTTGCGAATAGTTGCTTAAGATGATAGAAGTGTTATTTCGTTGATAACTAATGTAAAAATGTGGAAAAATACTGGATTGAACTTGAAGAAATTGAACAACGAAAAATTACTTTCAACTTTGATCACTTGCCGTGAAAAAAAAAATTCAAAGAAACTAAATGAGCAAATAACGTTAAAAACTTGCATGTCTTATGCTTATTCCAAAATGGTATAACACATGTGTCTTATTTTAATATTATACGATTTTTAATGCTTCACTAATACTAGGAACCCCGGAAGCTACCGCTAGCAGGTAAAAAATAATGTCACGCGCAACGATAAGGCATTGTTATTGTTATCTATTAGCTTTTTTGTTTGTCAAATGCATGAGAATGAAAGATAAGGATAGTTTTATTACCCTTTTGTCGGCTAGATATTGTAAGCAAATAGCTTTGTTTTTGACGTACGTGTCGTTATCATCTTTTCAAAGAAATGGAGAAGAAAGAGGATAACACATGTATCTTATTAGTTTAATAAGTTTACAGTAAATGCTCGAACTGTCTCCTTGAACTCTAATACATAAGTGACATCGCCTAATAAAATTACGGCTCAATGTTCTTAAGCTGATTTCTGATATGGTGCGAGCTGCATCGAATACACGTCGCCGTAACTCTTCTTCGGATCTTATTGATTTCGCATAAACTTTGTCTTTTAGACAACCCCAATAAAAGAAATCTAAGGATTTAGATCTGGGGAACGCGGTAGCCATGAAATTGGCCCCTGTCGCCCAATCCATCTTTCAGGGAATGCGTTGCTTAGGTACTGACGTACTGGTAAGGCATAGTGTGCTGGGCAGCCATCTTGTTGGAACCACATCCTTCGTCTCAGCGCCAGCAGGTATCTTCCAATAATACAGGAAGGTTGTTTCGCAAATGTTCTAAATAATTTTGTCCATTCAGAACAGGCGGCAACTCGACCGGTCCCAATATTTGACCGTCCACAGATTAATTTTAAATTGGTACTGTGATCGGTCTTCTCTTTTTTCATGTGGGTTGTCTAATTGCCAGCTATGGATGTTGTGCAAATTGATATACCCATCCCTTTTGCAGGCTGATTCGTCGCTCCATAACACTTCATTGAAGAAATTTGGATTTTCTCTCCATTTCTGAATCATTGTCCGGCAAAACTGGACACGCGCAGCGTAGTCCGCCGGAAGCAGTGTTTGGACGCGTTGGATATGGTAGGGATGGTATTTGTGGCGTTTTAAAATTCGATGTGCCGAAGATTTGGGAACACCAGTGCGGCGTTCAATAATTCGCACTGAAGTTCCTGGCTCCTCTCGTACTTGCTCTAACACCACGTTGTCGTCAACAGTCCGAGTCTTCCTTCTGAGTGACTCACTCCAGGTAATCTGCCATCACGATAAGCGTTCACAACTCTTGGATCACTTCGTAAGTCGTCGGATTACGGTTTGGATATCTTTCGGAGTATAATCTTGCAGCCAATCTTGCGTTGTACGAAACATTGCCTCGATTGGAAACCTGCCTGGTTTCGCCGTAAATCAAGTGCATGTCCGAGTAGTCACGGTGAGTGTATTGGGTACCACGATTTGCCATCGTTAATAAGACAGTTCCGTAAAGCAATATCAGTGTCAACAGAGCGCCGAGTTGTCGTTCAAAACAGAAATCAGAGTCCAGAGAAAAGCCAAGTCGATTTAAATTAAGGATTAACACGGTTGTCGTACGAAACGCAAGGTAACGAACTGTCGTAACAACTTGATTTGCAGTGCAGGGCCATAAGAATTAAAACTACAACCCTCTTTTCTTCTCCATTTCTTTGAAAAGATGATAACGACACGTACGTCAAAAACAAAGCTATTTGCTTACAATATCTAGCCGACAAAGGGTAATAAACTATCCTTATCTTTCATTCTCATGCATTTGACAAACAAAAAGCTAATAGATAACAATAACAATGCCTTATCGTTGCGCGTGACATTATTTTTTTACCTGCTAGCGGTAGCTTCCGGGGTTCTAGTATTAGTGAAGCATTAAAAATCGTATAATATTAAAATAAGACACATGTGTTATGCCATTTTGGAATAAGCATAAGACATGCAAGTTTTAACGTTATTTGCTCATTTAGTTTCTTTGAATTTTTTTCACGGCAAGTGATCAAAGTTGAAAGTAATTTTCGTTGTTCAATTTTTTCAAGTTCAATCCAGTATTTTTCCACATTTTACATTAGTTATCAACGAAATAACACTTCTATCATCTTAAGCAACTATTCGCAACAAGGTACAAAGAAAAATCGAAACCTGAGGGCTATCTAACGTAATGCTAGCACTGAACACGCTAAAAACGTGAAAATTTTGAAAAAAGTTTAAATTGACAATATCTTGAAAACCGAGCAACTTTTACTGAGGTCATGTTAGGCTTATTCGATGCCTCTTGTGCTGGCTAACCCCAGTGTCACTGTGACGTGTCGTTTTTGGGACACCTGTATAAATGCATGAATGAAAAAGCTATCCCCAACGTCGTCCAGCGGCTGCGGTTCTGTAAAAATAATAATAATCATATTATTATGGTAATATGTAATGATAATAAATTATCACTTTTAATAAAACATAAGACCAGTATTAATTTACAATTGTTATTATTAATATTTTGCAACAATTCTTCAAGCTCTTCTTCAGTTTCGATGTTTGAATAAACTTCTTCAGTCAAAGGAGAATCAGCCAAAGTCCAACTATTTGCGGGCTTCCAAACATGGCTTCGTATGAGGACTCATTTTAATTCCAACGTGGAGGGTACACGATTTTTTTACTTTGAATAAAGCGCAATCCCTCAGATCAATTTTTTGTTTAATGTTGTCAGCCATCCAAGATACCAGCATGTCACGTACATCTTGATTTGATCTTTCCACAGATCCTTGACTTTGGGAATGTCTTGGTTTTCCATGAACGAGTTTCATTCCAGGCCATAGTTCAGTCAAGTTTTTTTATAATGCGATTGGAAAATTCTCGACCATTGTCACTTTGGAGTATAAATGGTGCCCCAAACATACAAAAATGCCAACAAGGTGATAAGCAACTTCCTCAGCGGTTTGGTCTTCAGTGGACGTAGAAGTGTGAATTTAGTCAGGTGGTCTTGTTAATTCATGATGAAGCGGAAGGGCCATCTTGTTCCGACTGCATATCCATATCCCTATTTTGGCATCTTTTTTTAATTGGCATTGTTCACAGGTTGACAGGAACAGATCAATAACTTCTCTGGTGATGTTGCAGTACTTCTGTTTCAGTTCAGTTTCCATAACTACAACAAACAAAATTTTACATTAAATTATAAAATCAGTATTTCAATTTTACTGCCACTGCTTTCGCTGTTTTTGTTTATATTATTCATAGACTACCTATAGATGCGCCACTCTCAGTCTATTCTCCTACTCAAAAACAAATGGTAGCAGCTCAATCTATTTTCTTGGGCTGAACTAAACATGCCATAGAGGCAATGGTTAGTGAAATTGACCATCGCACACCGCGTTTTTGAGCTGAAAATGCCAGTACATACACGGGAAATGCACACGAAGGCTATTTTTTTGAATAAAATGCTTTGCATTTCATGCAGGAACAAAATCTGTTGCTTTCCTTGGCTTAGACGAATTTGGTCTTCTTGATACTATCAAAGTACCCTCATTTAAACAGCTCTTTGTATTATATTGGAAATTTCTTTTTTTTCTGATGGCACTTATCATTTCTTTTCTTTCTGCACATCCTTTGGGAGTATGGCGTATTTTTTACAGCATCCTCATTCTTATGAGCTGATTCAAGGTGTCGTGCAAGCTTGGTCAGCTTTTTGTGCAGAACAGATAAAAATTCTTTTCCACCTCCTCCACTCCTTTTGATACCGGAACGTTGAGATTCTCTTTTTCTAAAACGTCATTTGTGCTATCAATGGCATTTCTCAATATTTTTTCTGAAGGGTGATTTTTGAGCAGCGAATAGTTACCTCCTTCACCTTCTGAAGCACTCTGATGTGAGTCCGAGTCTGAGTCACTTTCAGGTTCTTTTTTCGGTTGGAATACAGGGTCATCATCATCTGAATATGGATCTGTAGGAAGAAATCATGACTTGGAAAATTATCTATTATGAATGATTAATAATTTAAATGAAAATAATTTTTGTTTTTTTTAACACAATATTATATAATAATAATAATACATCGGCTTTTGGAAACCAAATCGACTAGATAACAGGCGGGTTGGACAACTTTTTGGGTCAAATCCACATCCATATCGACTCAGCCGTTAGTGTTACCACGCAATCCCCATTCTCTAAATTTTGAATAAGAAAGATGGGGTAATGCTTCCAAATGAAAAAAAATACAGGCTGTGCCTTTTAAAATAACCTTGAAATTATAGTTTGAATATGTTGTCAACGCGTTGTCCAATTTGAACACCTAGTAGAGTTTTGAATAATTATGTTAGATGCAGTGTCACAGAACGAACGATTATGAATAGAATTAACAATTAAATTTGGCATAGCTGGCCGAGGTATCTTTTTCATTTTAGTTATAAAAATTTTGTCATCGTAAGGCATTTGGCTGAATTTTTTATTCAAAACAAATTCTACAAGATCTTCCGTTACTTTAAGTTCACTACTTACATTATAATTTTCGCTTTAAGTTTCCGTTTCCATTTTTCTTGCTTAAATATATAAATCTGAACAACCTTACCTACAAACTTTTCCGAAAAATGTTACTACAAAACACTAAACCACAAACCGCACGCTGAAAGGATTAAATAATACTGTTGCTTATAAAAAGGGGGGGAATAAGGGAAGAAAAATCCAAACTACAGCTGATGTCGATCTCGATCGGCTATAGCCGGGGTTCATTCATACTGGGCCTCCGGCGCGTGGTTTACGGGCTGTATTTTGAGTGGTCGATGCATCATTCATTTGAAAAAGTTTGAAACTTTACATTCTAATGAATCTGGACTTGTGGAGCTGGGCCTTTGTGCAGCGATTAATTCGCTACGCTGTACTGTGTGTTGCGCAGAATGTATGAATATGAATGTATTTATATTTATAGATAGAATCATAGAAAATATGCAGATACAGAAATGTGATTATTTTCTACTTGAACTTGAATCTTTGCCCCATACATGCTTATTTCACTTTGCCCCAAATGTTCTAAACTAATTATTTTAAAGGCTTAATTGGTGGTAGCAGGATCAAAGAAACGGGAAAATGAAAACTATGTCAGTTCGCCGACGTTTCGGAAATATATTTTTCCATCTTCAGGGCTAGACTAAACAATTGTATCCTCCCATTATCCTCTATATAAATAATACAATTTATAAATCTCAGGTATGTATTTTTCATGGAAGAAATTATCAGACCGCAATGAAAATAAACAAAATGGCAACTTTGTGACAAGTTCACATCTTAAAGGTGGGAAAACACTGAAAAATTAACAGATCGAGTACTATATTGAGGGAGGGAAAACACTTTGGAAAATTAACAGATCAAGTCCTATCTTGAGGGAGGAAAAACAATGTAACAAAAAGATGAATCAAGTCCTTTATGAAATGGGAAAGGGAGAAACACTGATTCCTCCATACAAAGTCATGCAAATATGAATGAAACAATGCTTTCTGAAGTTCCTAATTGTCGTCTGAGTTACCTCTTAGCACGCCTCCACATATTTTCCACATTTTGAGTATGAACAGCACGATCATCAGGATCCACAAAGTTTTCTTCATGAATGATGACCTGATGCTCATACACACCTCCGTTAACCCTAGATTACGGGACTATGTTTGCCGATCGTAAACACGGGACTATCGTAAATTTTACTACTCAATGAAAAACTGTGTGTAATAATTAGTAAATTTTATTTAAAAACTACAAAAATTTAGACAACTGTCTTAACATTAACACAAAGGATTAACATTATAAAACAAATAATTTCTATTATTTTTTCGGAACATATTGTACAAATATCTCCCCGATGTTCTCCACAGATTGGCTGTTTGCACTCCTTACAATAATTGGTTGTCATGCGCCTTTTCTTTGCTTGGACAATAGAAACAAGTTTTCCTTTTTTTTCTCGTGTGGTACATTTTCAGCAGCTCCAGTCGGAATATCTAGAATTTCAGCTATATTTTTGTTGAATATTCCGGCGTAAAGTTTTAGTGTTATATCTGTGCAGCATCCACGGTTTGGCAAGGCTTTGGCTCAAATCTAGCATATATTGATATCGAGAAAGAGGTTTATTACTTGTTTTCAATGTATTGAACGTATAAATCACATAAGAATTTATGCACGCTATGTTGATCATGCCATAGAAAACACATAATGGCCATCTTCGCGTTTTCTACTGGAATTCATATTCGAGCACATTTGGTCGAACGTGTCCACACCTCCTTTTGTCTCATTGTAATTATGAATTATTGCTGGTTTACCGGTTTGTTCTATTATTTCTGCACCCTCATGCATTGTTGAAAGCAGTACAACTACTTTGTTTTTCTTTGGCGCATAAGATACCAGTGTTTTCTTCTGATCATGGCAAAACATTGACGTACGTGGCTTTCGACCTTTCACATCCAAGAATTCTTTGGGAATTTCTTTTTATTCTTGCGAATAGTTCCTATCATTGTTAGTTTGTAAGGATTTGTCAGCAGCTGATCAACAAAGGAAACTGATGTGAACCAATTGTCCATGGTAATGTTGCGATTTGTACCATGAACTGGATTTGGTTAACTCTTTTACGTAGGAATTCCGCAAGAGGTAAACCGTTGGTATCTGTTTTTTCCCCAAGTAAGGACTCGCATCCAACATATACTTGGTTGAGGAATCACATACCATAACAATTTTTATCCCGTACTTCGCTGGCTTGTTCGGAATGTACATTCTGAAAGGACAGCGTCCTCGGAATGCCAGAAGCTGCTCGTCAATTGTGAGGTACGAGGATGGCGTGAATGATGTTCTACAAGTTTCTATTAATTTTTCCCAAATTTCCCGAATGTGGGTGAAAGGATCATTTAACTTTCTTTCTGCCCTTGTTTCTCTTGTATCGAATCTGAGACAGTTGAGAAGGAATGAAAAACGATCATAGCTCATGCATGACCTATAAAAGGTGCCAGAAATGGTACTATCGAACATATGCCTTACTGCCAAATGATTATCCTTCTTCGCGGCAGAACGAATAAGAATTGCAAACACAGCTTTTAGTTCTGTCTTTTGTCACTTTGGACACATTCTGATTCCCGCTGTGTTTTGAGCCTGTCTTTGGATTTCGTCATTTGTATGTTGAAGTATGATATCAACATATTGTCCGAAAAAAATGCAGAAAATACTCCTCTACAAGAGAACAGTCTTGTGATGCCTCCTTTAGGACCCGATATGAAAATGTATAAATATTTCTTGGCAGCTGTTCTTTTCGATTTCTGGGGAAATCTGTGTCGACCACTTGTGCCCATTTTTGCCTTTTAGGCTTTTTTCGTTTTGAATGTTATAACGTGTTTTGACCGTATTTCTGATGAAGGAATGTTATTCTCACCTGAACTATCATCCACTACTGGTTGATCTTGCAATGGTTGGTTTTCCTCATCACCTGAACTATTATCTATTACTTCTTGAACCTGTAATGGATTTTCGTTATATATTGCTTGTTGGATGGGATAAATATTGTCATCTTCACTAAAGTCGGAATTTTCAGAGCTACTAGATACGACTTCCAAATTGTCCTCTTCCCAGTCACTACCGCTGTCTTCAAAGGGTTCTGGATCAGTGTCTTCTCCATTCATAATACGTGCCGCTTCCTCCTCTAGTTGCTTTTGAGATAAAAATTGCCGCTGTGCCATCTTGCTAAAATTTTTCCAACCAGATTAACAATTTATATGAAAGAAATTAAAATAGTGAAATATCTTACCTAAGAGTTCTTCCTCTAACAGTCTTAAAACCAATAAAAAACAAGTAATACGTCAATTTGCCAAAATAACGTTTATACGGGACTATCGTAAAAATTACGTAAAGTTGGCCGAAAAAATCGCTTTAGAAGCAGAATTCAGGACGACCGCATGGAACACTGTATAGCAATACTAAATTTGAAGGTACTCAACGGGACGCTTCACTGCCGTTACTGAAAGTAGGCGAAAAATCGCGAATCGAACGAGCGTCGTAAAAATTACGAATGACCCGTATTCTAGGGTTAATATTTCGAATATTTCTATAAGCTCTCCATCCATCTGACACAATTATTGTTCCCGGTAGAATATGCATATAAATGATTCAATCACCTTCAGTAATGTACTATTCATAAATGAATAAATCTCAAAAGGAATTTTATAAAATCATGAGCAAAAAAATGTTTTTTCCGAAAAAAAAGTGAAGCAGAAATTAAGCGAAATGCGCAATATTATGCCAATATATGACTCCTCCAAACTATTATTACACAATAAAACATGCTATCTACATTTTTCAATGCTGGGTTTCATAAAAGTTGATCGGTTCATCAAATCGTTGATTGTGAAATTCTGTGAATTATTGAGCATTCCATTTCGAATCCTTTGATCAAAGATCTTGATGAGATCCAATATAATAAGCCTAATATTTCTTACAGTTTACATTGAATACTAAATTAAGTATATCGAACATGCACAACATTCTAATTCTTCTTCTAAACATTCAGTTAATTCTAAGAAATACCTATCAATAACGCCTGATAAAGTTTCTTCCGTCTTGTCAGGTACCTCCACAAGAAAACATTTCTTTTTTTCTCGTTCAATCCCTCCGAAGACCCATCTATCCACGTTCCTCTACGATATTTCCGATGGAAGAACTTTGATTCGTCAATTTCTACAGTTTTCGATGTACTATCCTCATTCAGGCCACCGATTGGTATTGCTTTTTCCATTAAAAACCCTTCGCACACATCCCTGCAAAAATTGTACCAATCCACGACAGTGTGGGTACTACCAGTTCCTGCTTCGTAGCTGATAACATCCTGTGGGTACTCCCATGCCCATCCATACATGAGTCAGAATGGTATGCACATGCAATTTACTCCTCTCAAGAAAGGAATCCTTCCAGATGGAGCGCTGCATTTTTACAAATTCTGCATATCCAATGCTATCAATCTTCAATATTTCTTGTTAACCTGCTAAAAGACACAAAAATACCGCAATTTTCAGAAATAAATGACATTTTGAAGAACTTTCTCCATGCACACCACTGTAAACAATCTGAGTTTGTTGGAAAATAGAGTACTGATTGAATCGTTAGAATCTGTCCTCTAATATCATGATCACTATGTATATATTTCCGACGAATCTACAATATGTGTAACACCTATCCCTCGTTGAGTATAATAAGAATAAGCATTTTTTAAAGATAATTGTCACAAAACTTAATGAAATAATATACTCTTTTCACTCATGAAAAATGAAATTCAACTTTCAAGCAATCGTATCAAAGAGTATAATTTAATATCTCACCAGATCATAACGGTCAATGAAGTGGCGGGAAATTAACTTCAGATGTCAAGGACAAATTCTTTGACATTCTTGAAATGAACGAAAAATAGTTCGATCCGGCTGCGCAGCCACCAATTTGACGTATCGTTTGAAACATCTCACTTGTCACTTGTGTTATCGGCATGTTTTCCCAGAATACTTTTCAATTGAGTTATATTTACAGATACAGGGTCATTCTTTATTGCTTCAATTTTAGTTTTACATGGATGTAATCTATATCTGTCAATATTATAGCCTAAATACTCTATGGTATCTTGAAAAATTTTCATTTATTCAAAGATAACTTAAACCCTGCCTCTTGAAATATCTGAAAAACACGTTTCAATCTTGAGAAATGCTCATGGTCTTCTTTACCAGTGATTAAAATTTCACCCAAAAAAACTATAACTCCATCTATACTTTGCAACAGAGAATCCATTAGTTTTGAAATTAAGCTGGCGCAGAAAATATGCCAAATGCTAGTCTATTGTACCTAAACAAACCTTTAGGCATAAAAATGGTCAAGAGCTCTTGAAAATTCATCTATACAAATCTGCTGATATGCTTGAGACAAATTGAGTTTTGAAAATTGCAATCCTTCATTCAACTTTGCAAATGAAACCGGTACCACAGGGATGCCATGAACATGACCCCTGACGAGATGAACTTTGAGTTAGGTAGTCTGTAATTGGGGAAGATTTGTACAAAACTTAAGTACGGTGTTAGCAGTTAAGTTTATGAAGATAGTCTAGATCAGCGCTTCTTAACCTTTTACAGTTCACGGACCCCTGGGCAATCAAGCACAATTTCAAGGACCCCTTTAATAATAAAAAAAACATTAATACCTTTTTCTGAACATTTATTTTAGTATCTACTATATATATATTAAGAAAAGTACTTAGTTATAAAAACGTTAGTGTGAAGGTTGGTGCTGCTTTTTGCAACTAAGTTAGTGATGTTTGGGTTGATGTTGCTATTAAGTTGTAATCTCAAATCGATTCCACATGCAATCTGTTTCTGTATTTATTTTAGTATATACCAGAGCAGAGAATGCCTTTTTCACAGAGGTATGTGGTTGAGAAAAGCAGCAAATGTTTCAGTGCTTCTTCT